>JAUTBT010043743.1:0-16833 GCA_032361225.1 Lepetodrilus schrolli | reverse complement strand
TATATATAAATGGACGAACTTATGTGATTTTAATTATTTGTTACAAATATGGAATTCAATTTTAAATTATTCTGTTCAATAATGTTATATGCTAGAGTTGTATCTAATAAATTTAATTTAAAATAATTAATCTATGTTCATTTCCGCTATTCTCCCACAGGAATATCTCAAACGAACCGAGATTAAATTTAATTAATTTGGATCAGTTTATAACAGAAACAACAGTGCATGAAATACTTCTATTTCAGTCTGTAGTGCTTTATGAATAGTACTAAGGCCCTTTAATGTGGTTACATGTATATGGTACTGTACCGATGTTGACCAATCAAGAGCGTCAATACATGGTCGGTGTTGTAATATTTCTTTCCAAATCCCACCCTCATAGTCCTTGCGGATCTTACTACATTGTTTTGCACGGTGTTCGCGGTGTTCCTTGTAATAATGAACACATTACCTCCGTGCGGCCTTCCGACGTCAAGAATTTTCAGGGCAGCGACCTTCAACTCCGGAAACGATATTGTTCTCTCCGTGGCGTTTATTTGCGAAACAAACATGCGTTTAACATAGCTTTACAACTTCATGTACATTAGTCAGGTGGCTTGGGTGGAAAATCGTGACACGCTGGATTAAGCATGAAACTGTGCACACTTACTGGGAATAATGTGTATAAACATAATCAATGGTGGCGCCCAGCCTTGGTGATATGGTTTTCTCAAAATCCAAGATGACCGCCGAATATTCAAATAATCATATAAAAAGTCATCACACGATGGAATAAAACATAAAACGGTTCACACTGGGAATAATGTGTTTAAACATAATTAGTGGTGTCGCCCTGCTTAGATGACCTATTTTTATCAAAATCCAAGATGGCCACCAAATATACAAATAATCATTTTAAAAAATCATAGCACGATGGAATAAAGCATTTTACTTGAAAACTGGTAGCGCAAGTTAGTTGATAGTTTACTAATAATTGAAACTTGATAAGCTAAATCAAACCTTCTCTGTTTAACTTGTCGTGTTTTGATTACAAATTGATCTAACTTAGAAATCGCCAACTATCAACACTGTGCAAGATCTCTGAGTGGGACTTTGGGACGACTTTAGTCTCCAATCAGAGTGATCATATTAGGGCACGTGCATGAACACGTGTTTCGACTAAGTATGGTTACGGAGGACCATTGAAGGAAAGTGACATTAGAAATCTAATGAAATGAATTGGTTCCCTCCACAAATAATGTATTTTTGTCATAGTCAATATTTTTTTCTTATCGTACAAGTATATTGTTGACATCGTCAATGTACATTGTCACCGGCCGCGCGTTGTTTCTATCGTTGCTGCATTATTAACGTCCATGCACTGTCATCGTCTTCCAAATATTCTAAGGTAATAACGTAGATTGAAGAATAATGTCATTACATACGTTCTATTCTATAATAATAATAATAAATTATGTAGCGCTACTTATCCAGATATAGTCTCTGCTCAAGAGCGCTCAGTCATATGTTCTTTTGAAAAGGATGGTTTTCAGAATGAATTTGAAAGTATTGACATCATCAGAAATTCGGGCATCAGATGGTAGAACAGATGTAATTGTATTTGTTAATAATAATATATAAATAATCCTGTATAGATTTCATGGTGATTTCTATTACATGTCTATTGAACGACAACTATTGCACTGCGTATTTTAAAAATTATATGTTGCAGTCTATCAGTATATCGGTTATAAAAAAATAAAAAAAATAAAAATACAAAAATAATAAAAATGTTAAAAAGTATATCGGTTATACCGCGCACCTGTAATTGTAAACATGCTTTTTAATTCTAATGGTCAACGTTGCTACTTTCAGACAAAGCGCGGCGTGATTGTTCCGAGGTGTTCCTGTGAGTCTACTTGAAATTACCAGGAATGACCTCCCTCTCTGGTAACCATGACGATCATATACCAATACAAAGTGGCCACGGCATCGCTCGGAGGCTTTCTCAAGCTCCTGGCAGCGTGGAAAGGAAGCGTTTACAAGCTGATGTTCAAAGAAATGATTATATTTGGACTCGTGTACGCTCTCATCAGTATGCTGTACCGTCTGGCTTTGTCAGAAACACAGAAAAGGTAAACCTTTTTATGGTATACTATTTTCGTCAGATTTTAATGGTAAAACGACCTCCATACGTGTTTGTCTTGACATAATTATGTCAGGATCTATTTAATGGGCCATTTATAGAAAACATATTTAATACTGAATAGCATTACTAGGGCTCTCGTGTAGGAAATGGCAGAATTATTAGGTAACTTTTATTCCAGCCTTATGAATCATTGTTTGCTCACATATTATTTTCTAAAGATCCATTCAATGCCTGGACTAGTTACGTCATTTTTCATTGGCGGCCATCTTGTTCATGCTCAATGGCAGGCTTAGTCATCTACAAAATTGAAATATCTAGCAAGCAGAAATATGTACAGGACATATAACCGAACAAAATGATACTCAAGTGTTGCTACCCCAGTTGGTAGTCAACTCCTCAAATACCCGCCCTGGACCAAGGGCTAGTAGCCTTTGGCTACTATTCACCATTGCTAAGGTTGTAGATAAGGTTACTTCAGGGGTTACGCCATTTCGTACAGGAGAGCCCTATTCCAAACCTCATGTACATAGATTCCGTTTGTTTCCATGGCAGTGCAGGGATGTAAGACGCATATTGTGGTTCACGTGTAACTGCCTACACGTGTGTTCCATTAGAGTACGTACTTTAAAGTTTGACTCATAGTTTAATGTTCTAGTTCTCTGCACCCTGTAACCATGGTCTCTTGGCCTTTGTGTGATCGGACCATCATGTATATTGTTTCTAAAAAGTGTATTAACTTCAAGTTCATCTGAAGTACCTACACCCAGGTGTAGCCAGTCACTTCAGAATGGCTTTGGCTGAGGTTCATGAAGATCTCGTATCCATTAAAATATCATAGCGCTCTCGTATCTTTCTCGCTGACATGCTGAGCTCTACCAAAATATGCTCTCTTAGTGGATAAGAGTTGGTTACTACTACTACTACTACTACTACTACTACTACTACTAATAATAATAATAATAATAATAATGACAATAGTATTACAATACAGTACAATACATACAATACAATATAATAATAATAATAATAATGACGAAAGTATTAAGAATAGTATTAATAATAATAATAATACTAATACTATATAATACAATACATTACAGTACAATACATACACTATAGTAATAATATATAATACAATACAATACAGTACAATACATACAATATAGTAATAATATATAATACAATACAATACAGTACAATACATACAATATAGTAATCATAATAATATATAATACAATACAGTATAATACATACAATATAATAATCATAATAATAATAATAATAATAATATGCGCAATTTTATATTGCGCCATATCCAGTACATAGTAGAAAGCGTGCTCATAGGGCAACATTATTCCACTGATTGTACATATCAATAGTTTTCATTTAAACTACTATATAAATAATTCACTTGTTTACACCGTGAGCACCGATGAGAACTACCTCTCACTGTCGTCTGTAGCAGTGGTATTGCTTGGGTGTACAGCTGTATTGACAACTCAATTCAATTCTTTATTACTGTAATGTAGGCACACTGGCCCATGTACAGATATACATACATACATACATACATACGTACGTACATACATGTATATATTAATTATAATTACAGGTGGCAGGTAGGCTACAGATACTATAACACAGTATATAGCTAATTGTTTCCATTGGTGAATACTGTAAATCAGGAAATTAATGCGTCACTAATTTAATGCGACCTCGAGCATTTAGACATAAATGCGACAACAATTAAATGCGATCGACCAGGCCTCTATTCATGTTTTTTCCCGGACGTATATTTAATTATTTCCCACAATGCGTAGGAATTAAATGCGACCATAAGCCAATCGCGTTGTTCGCATTAATATCATGCTCGCATTAATTTCCTGATTTACAGTAATAGTTGGCGCCTTAATTGTAAGGCTTTGTGAATAAATACTTGTAAATTAGATAAATGTATTGACAAAGGGATGGCTTGTGACCTGGCCGTTCATGTACAGAGGCCCACTGTCAGTGATACTAACTCTATGTGACAGAGGAGAAGACGGTAATACATGTAAATGTTTCGCTGTGTCAGAGGTCACACGCTTGCCATGTCGAGGGTCAGAGGTCACAAACTTGCAATGTCGTATGTCATGCAAGCCTCAGCAGATTTGGGTAACCTACTATTTAAACTGTGGACTACAGCTGTGTACAGCCATGATATTGAATAGTAACATTGACAAGAGCCGTGAACTATACACTTTACAATATTAATGGAGGAAATAAGGAATATGCATTCATTATGCCTACTCCACTCGTCTTATATATTATTCTACTAGTAGTATGTTGAAAGAATTCAAACATTTCTTTTATCCTTTGAAATAGTTAGATTTGAAACCGCTATCAAGTGACACTGGAGCTCTTGATATTGATAAATTTAAATTCTTTGGATTGTGGCAAGAATGAGATATGCGTTAACAATAACGCCATGGCGTATAACGTAACTCACCTCTGAAATAGGTAAATTTAGACAATACCGGATGTAGCTTGCCAATAAATTGCCGTGAAAGGGAACAATAAAAACGCCTGAAAGGGACGAATGACGTCAGAGGGCCAAGAGAACGGAGAAGATTGTCCAGAAAGAGCTGTAGGTGACTACCGGACGTCAAATTGAAAACATTAATGTCCCATCAAGGTGCTGCCCGGCCCTGTTTATGTCCGCATTGTTTTACTTGTTGTGTAATGCCCTGGTTGTTTTCACAACATTCGCCGACTATACATCTCTTTTGAAGACAACAGCAAAACGATGACCTTCCAAAGCGTGTTTTCTCTAACCATGCGGTAAACCTTCAACAGAGCACAGAGAGCGCTTTGTTTTTTAAACTGTGTATTGTACCCTTTATGAATGCATATATTATTATTATTATTATTATTGGTAGGCTATTAAAATGAATTACCGTATTTCAAATAAGTATAGTACAATGCTAAATCAATGGACATCATCTTAAAAGCATTGGTAATCACCTATTTTGCTGATAATTTCTTTTGATGACATTTTAATTTCAAATGAAAGCGCATTTACTTAAAACATTATTGTTTTTGTACCGCAAACATATTTTTACTTCTACTGTAGCGTTTAAGAATTCCATGGGAGCCCCTTGCAAGCATATCTATCATTTGAAAATATGATTACGCTACAAATGATTACATCAGGGTTACAGTTGTACCCAATTTCCAAACGTAGCTGACTCCTTTGTGAATACATTCCGCATAGTTGGCTCACTTCATACAATATTAAATACCATATATTGTAAAATTCATGGTAGAGATACTCATCGGGAGCATTATGTACATGCGCATGCACCTTGATTGCCAATCCTCTTTGTTTTTTAAATTTATTTTTATATCACAAATCCGAAACAGTGCATTCATTGTTTGACATTATTGGAGGAAACTTCACTCATGTTACAATACGTCACCCTTACGTTGTTTGATTTCTGTTTTTATCGGTCCGGATATGAAATAGTTAGTTGATTGATGTACGTAGGCCTATTGTATATACATAAATATACATTGATAACAATAATGCATCTGTCCACACAGTATTCCAACTGGTCTTTTCCAAGGGTCTTTTTCTGTAGTACACCGCATCCAAATAAATGCACCAATATCGGTTACCCCCATGCTACTTCCAGTTAGTTGGAATATCTTGTAGCAATGTTAACCACCGACTGTTTGAGTCAGTCAGTGTACACCTCACAGCTATTCCAGATTAATTTAGTTTGATATTTCTTATTCCAGATTTCCTCTCGAAAGTCTATGAACAAACATTTCATTCTGTCTCCATAATGTTACCATTAGCATTATCTATTTGTGTATAGTACGATTGTCTTGATGAACGTTTATACATTAGAAGTATTTCATTACCTAATTAAACCAACCGAAAAGCCGTCACGTGGAAAATGTATGTGTTATTATATTATTTCGTCAAATGCATTTGTTGTCTCAATTTACATGGTGCTGTCACTGTATTTAAATAATCATTGGGCGGGAGGTTGCGCAGTGGTAGAACGTTGGACTTCGGAACCAAAGGTTCCAGGTTCAAATCCTGCCCCTAGAGCCCGGCATCAATGTTCGCGATAGTTGCCTTTCTGACGCGATATTGATAGGATGCGATATCTGTAGAGTGGCAGAGCAGTTATCATCCTTGGTCTTGTCAGTACCAGCCGATGCTCGCAGGTTTACTGCAATATTCAGCTCTACGGATGTTGCAAGGTTTCCTCCTGCCCTAAACTGACAAGAAAGAATCTTGAAAGTGGCTCTAAACCCAAATTCAAACAACAACAACAACAAAAAGAAAAAGAATCATTGTTGTTCATATATTACTGGCCTGTTCTATAGAACGATCGTAGCGCGAATCGTAAACTCTTATACGTTCACAGAGATACGATTGTTCTGTTGAACGGGACCTTAGTATGTTCTGGGCGAACTGCATACATTCATTGTGTGTATTATTGTTTATGCATTGGTGTGGTGCACTGGTGTAGTATATGGCACAAAATCCGTTCGTAGCATCAACCACTGCTCCTTCTTGTTCAGGGTGTTTGAGAAGATCGTCCTCCACTGCAACAGCTTCACCAGTCTCATCCCCGTGTCATTCGTCCTGGGATTCTACGTCACCTTGGTCTTCGGCAGATGGTGGCAGCAGTTCATGAACATACCCTGGCCAGATAGGTAGGTATCTATTTTCCTGAGTTTCTACGTTGGGTTCAGGAGGTGGCAGCATTTCGTTAACGTCCCTGGCCATATAGATACCTGGACACAACCGACGGCCTTATCGCCGTAATCCTCCACTGCGGCAATCCACATCTTGACATACGTTATTACACCAAGTGGGTTGCTGCTGTCATGAGAGAGAGAGAGAGAGAGAGAGAGAGAGGGGGAGGGAAGAGAGGGAGAGAGAAAGAGAGAAAGAGAGAAAGAAGAGAGGGAGAGGTGAGAGAGAGGGGGTAGAGGGGGAGAAAGAGAGATAAGAGAGAGAGGGAGCGAGAAGAGAGAGGGGAGAGAAGAGAGACACAGAGAGAGACAGAGAGAGGAGAGAAGAGAGGAGAGAGAAGAGAGGGGGAAGAGAGAGAGAGAGAGAGAGAGAGAGAGAGAGAGAGAGTAGTCCTCCTAAGCAGATTTATCGTTCATGGCTTAACCTGGTATGTACTGCGCGCAGCTGACATCATAATATTAATGTTTAATGTAAACCGCTCTGAGATTATCAGCAAATCATCGCTGTATCTGCCTGGCCATGCATGCACTGTTGAACGTGCCTTGGCATTATACATGCGTTAAGTGGTTAACTCTATACATGTGGTTAAGTGGTTAATTTACACAGGAACATCAGCGTAATGTGGAACTGTGTAACATATTTGATAAGACATGCCCTAGAACTGGAGATTACGCCACCGCCCTCAACAGGACAAACGGCGGTAGTCTGTAGATCAACTGGTATTGGGTGGTTTCACGATACGATGTCGGCAGTTAAATCACTCGTCCAATTAACACTCCAGCTTGTACACAGCCGTTAAAGTGCCAATACCTCCGGGAATAATTAAGTTACTTGTAAGTCTTATCGCGTTAAAGAGTGTCGAATACCTGATATACTAGCATTTATAAACATATAATTTATAAGAGTTTGTTTCACGATAAAAACCACATGGTTGCTAATCAAAGTTCAAGGGTATAATTACTTTCAAAATAAATTATCTCAACTACATAGAATCTGGAGTGAGTTTGACCTTTGTAGAATATATTGATAAATATTAACACTTTTAAGAAATTGACACTTGACAGTTTTTCACGCTATTTTTTCGTTCTGTTTATTTTAACCAGAATGAATAGCTATGTGAGGATTTCACTTCCCAAAGTGTTTATCATTATGAAGCAATAAACCTAAATATTAATATTAATATGTTTCTCATTGGCAGGTAAACTAGTGCTATATTAAATAACTAGTTTGTAAAACTGAGGGAATTTCATTATTTGTTACTACCACCAGTCTACTATTACTGTTACTGTGTTGGTGGGGTTTTTTTTTTTTTTATATATCTGTTGACATGCACCAGTTACATATATATTAGGTTTAACGCCATTGTTAAATATCTGCACCAGCCGTGGCTAGAATGTCATACGGCATAATTGTAATTTTTTTAAATGTTAATTTTTTTTTAAATTATTATTATTATTTGATATGGGGATTACATTATTTTATTATTATTATTATTATAACAATAACAACCATAACAATAACAAAGGACTGTTACGTTGCGCCACATCCACCCATATGCTCATAGCGCTTCAAGACAAGATAGAAGGCAAGAGGTTCTAAGGCATATACAGTATCAGTTGTGTTTTGATGGCAGCTTTGGTCTTCGCTTCAGAACTCTGTTCATCCTTACCACATACCTGACTGGCCAGGACGAGAGGTCAAGAATCATGAGACGGACGGTGGCTCGCTACATGCTGTTTGGGCTCATCACCATCTGTCGGTCAGTCAGCGTAGCCGTCATGAAGAGGTTCCCCAGTGTTGACCACATAGTAGAGGCAGGTAATCCTGGTTAGCCCTTTCTGATGCTGTATCACGTCGGGGAAAACTTGGGCTAAGTACATGGTCCGTGGTTCTTGTTCTGGAATTGTGTCCTCGCCATCATTCTAGCCACGCAGTGAATGTTTCTATATACTTATATATTTATTGGAAGTGTCCTGGATCATCGTGTATGTACACCATAGCCTACTATTGAAGAAATAGAGTATCTGTTTCCATGTTCTATAACGTAGGCTACTAGAATATAGATGGTGTTTGCCTTGTACCTTGTGGAACTAAATCATGAGGCTCCTTCCATGGGCTTTAGCGTTACTATGGTTCAAGGCACCCATAGAAGCTGTCAAATCCACTAAGGTCTCGTAGTGATGGTCGAGAAAGATAGATAGATACAAAAGTGCTACACATGGCCACAGTGGATACGAGAGGAATGTTATTTTTTTAGTACGAATTCATGCTCAACTCAATTTTCTTCACAAATCCCCATATCAAATTTGAGCTTGGGCATGAAATCGTACTCAAAATGTTTGTAATCTTTGGGCCTGATGTACTTGCTTACTTCAGGATTCATCACCAAGGACGAGGCGATGGCGTTTGACGAGACTCAGTGTCAGTACAACAAGTTCTGGGTTCCTCTGATGTGGGCCAACAGTGTCCTGGTCCAAGCACGGAGGGAGGCCAAGATCGAGCAGGACTTCGGTCTGCGCATGGTCATAGAGGTAATCGTCCAATCACCTTTCAGTATCAAACTGGGGCGGGTGGTAAAGCAATGGTAGAACGTGTGTACTTCGATCTGCCCATCATAGAGGTAATCGTCCAATCACCTTTCAGTATCAAACTGGGGCGGGTGGTAAAGCAATGGTAGAACGTTTGTTATTCGGTCTGTCCATCATAGAGGTAGTCGTCCAATCATCTTTCAGTATCAAACTGTTGTACACAGAAAACAAATATCTAAGATCTTTTTACGGATTCCTCCGGGATCATACGATACATGTGCAGGACACCCAACTGTAGCGATGAGGTACTACCTGAAAGGTGGGTGTCCTGTACGGGAAATCTCCAGGACACTCGATGCACATATCTGTAAAAGGATCTTGGATAATCTTTCCTGTTATAATATATATTTTCCTTATACGACAATATGCCATCATGCTGGCTTAACAATGACAACATTTATGCACTGCACCTGTTATTACTAGTATTTTAATATTATACGTAAAGTTATGTGGACCCGGCTACGACTGTAGGCAGAACATGACACCTATTTCTTCACCACGTATTGAATTCAGATAACTGGGGGGCATGGAAGGTTAGTCACGGTCACTGAAGTCAAAGAAACTCGCAATCATTGACAACAGTTCTTTTGTAGTCCTTAACGACCATTTCAAACATTCCTATCTGTGAAGTTGATGTATATTGAAAGTAAACTATTCTATTCGTGCTGCCCACGTATTCACAGGATGCCAAAATGCGTGACATCTTTGTGTTAGGAATTCAAACACAAATGTGGAATGCTCTCAATGTTGCCCGTTCTTGATTTCTTTTCAGCAACTGGCGACATTTCGAGACAAGTGTTCTCTGTGCTTTGTATATGACTGGATTTCAATACCTCTTGTATATACTCAGGTAAATACCTCAAATATTAGTATGCTCAGGTAAATACCTCATATAGATATACTAGTGTGCTCAGGTACTCATATACGGTACTACAATGTAGTATATTCAGGTAAACACCCCATATACTAGTATCCTTCGATAAACCAGATTACCTCACATACGTGTATATGTGGTGGTAGTGGTAGTAGTAGTAGTAGTAGTAGTAGTAGTAGTGGTAGTAGTAATAGTATACTCAATATACTCAAGAAAGCTTACCTATGTACTCAGATTACCTCATATACGTATATGTGGTGGTAGTAGTAGTAATAGTAGTAGTAGTAGTAGTAGTAGTAGTAGTATATCGAGTATACAGGCTGTGAAATACAAAGACAACCTTTGTCTCTGTCCCAGGTGGTTACATTGGCTGTGTACATGTTCTTCGCCGCCTGTATAGTTGCCCGACAGTTCCTGGACCCTAGTCAGAAGTACGAGGGATACGAATACGACTTCTACTTCCCTGTCTTCACGTTCGTGCAGTTCTTCTTCTACATGGGATGGCTGAAGGTAGGTACAGACTCGTGTTCAAAACTACGGGTGAAAACGCGCTTGCCAACGGATGTTCTACGACGCTAGCACCACCATGAACATTGACGGAATTGGTAGAAGACGGAAGAGACATAAGAGTTTCCAATAATTCCGCAAAGCAAAAATGCCAACGGAAGTATTTGAGCACATCCGTGACAAAAATGCTTTTCTGAATTATTGGACTCTTTTTACGTAGTCTCTTGTTCATTGTGCCAATGTTCCTGTTTGTGCTAGCGTTGTAGAATATCCCCATGCTTCTCTTTGTTTTTAGTTGTAATTTTAAAATTATGGACGCTTTCATAATTCTTTCACTTATATCACGGATTTTCAGATATGGCAGGAGGAAACACGCAACATCCGTAGAGCTGAATGTTGCAGAAAACCTGCGAACACCGGCTGGTACTAACAAGGCCGAGGATGATACCTGCATTGTCACTCTACAAACAGCGCATCCTATCAATATCGTGTCAGAAAGGTAACTTTCGCGGGGCAACGTGCTACCATTGCGCTACCACCCGCGACCCATCTGTGTAAAAATGGCTAGGGACTATATATTTGCTATGTGCGAGCATTGCCGAGATGTAGTTTATGTTCTTATACACTTGCATTATGTATTATATGTTGCAGTTTGTTGACGATAAACATGCAAGAACATGATATTGACATTACTTTGCTCTTCTCACTGAAGCATAACACCTACCATTAAACGACTTTCAGGTGGCAGAACAACTCATTAACCCTTTCGGAGAAGACGACGACGACTTCGACATTAACTGGCTGTTAGATCGACACACAGCGGTAAGAGGGTGAATTAAACGGTTCCACGCCGCTAGCACTCGTGGTGCTAGCCCCCTGTTGTTACAAGGCGTGATCAAGTACCGCTAGACCTCCGTGCGGCTGTGCCATGATCTAGTTTTACTCCTTCCTACTAACAGACGGAGGAAGCATACAGAAAAAGACAAGTAGTAGTTAAGCAACAATATTTAGTCATGATACAGATGATACATAACTGTCTTCATGATAAATGGATGTCTAACAACATGGATGTCTAACGGATTGTTGGTGCGGAGATCACAGGAAAGTTCCAAACACATATTGGGTACTGGCCATTGATCACTGTCCTGTAAAAGTAACAAATGAATTCCGAAATTCTGGATACATCCGGTGCTGATTTACAAATGGAATCAAACTCTTCAGCCACGTGCTGTTCAGGTATAAATGGTAGAGCCATCACCTTCAGAACCAAATCCTTACGACCTCGTCACTATTCTTATGATTAAGTATTTCAAGATAAATCGGCTGTTTTGAATCTTGGAAGTTACTCACATACGTGCTATTACAGCAGTATAATGCTGAAATGTACTACGATTTACCCCGGAAGTGATGATACGCGAGTAAAAAAAATAAGTTGTTCTTCTTAATAAGCTAGTAAAATTACTCGTATTTCAGTATTTCAGACTAAAGTATTTCAAGAAGAAGAATTTACTGTTATTAAGAGTAGAGTAGAGTAGAGTACTGTAAATGACTTATATTTCGCGGACGCAAATTTCGCGCAAATGCTATAATTTACATATTCGTCGGAATTAAATTACGCGCATTTGCCAAAAAAATTTAAATGTGGAAAAAAATATTCACACACATAATGAACACAAGTACTACTATAACGTGTTCACCGGCGATTCGTATCGTATTGGCGGAGCCACACGGGGATCTAGGGGTACTTAATTATGTCTTGTAACAACAGGGGACTAGCGTTACGGGGAATGGGGGAACGATGCCAATTAGACGAATCGGAATTCTTTAATTACATTATCTTTGATGCATATATATTTCGTAGACATCAATACCAGGTATAGTTCTAGATACTTTATTCTGGCCCAGAGAATACGAACGTTTTTAGTACAAAGTCATACTCAACTCAAGGTTTTGTTCACAAATCCCCATATAAAATGTGAGCTTGAGCATGAAATCATACTCAAACGTTTCGTAATCTGCTAGCCAGGATTCGTTTATACGACTACAATAAAATAAATAAATTCCATCATGTTCACTTTCATAAAAAATTTTGTCATAAATTTAGACGGCATCATCGAACAATTTTTTATGTGTCTTCCTATTTAGAACTATAAAAAATATATATATATGTATGCACTTGTCTTCAAATCAACCAATCCATCTCTACAATAGGTTGCGTTTGCACTAGTCGACCAATGCTGCGGGAAACATCCGCCGTTTGTCAAGGACCATTTCTGGAACGACGTTGCGCTTCCAGACTTGCCTTATACCGAGGCGTCTAAACGCAGCAAGAAACCAGTCTATTTGGGTTCTACGTACAATCTATCGTAAGGAAGTTCTTTTCAAACCTGGCCATTTATGTTGTACAATCATAATGATCATATTATTATTATTTTAAAATTCTGTCAATTAAAATTTTTATGATATTGTGACGTAAACTCTGAAGACCAACATTAAATAAAAAATAATATTATATTATAAGATGTTCTCGTATAAATTGGATCTATATGATATTCAGTATCAATATAATTTCCCCAACGTTCAATAATGTACGACTATTAAATACAAGACGGTTCTAGCCACTAAAAGACAGCCTTAGAAGCTTGAGAAATCGAAGTAAGCTGAGTAGCCAAATATATTATGTCGTTTCTGATATATATGCATATGGTATCTAAAGACAGTGCTAACCATTCTGCTTGTTTTCAAAATGTCAGCGAGGAACAATTCGAGAAACGTGTTGAACCGTTGGAGTAAGTCAATGTGCACATTATAATATTTGGTGGGGTTTATCTGCAGACGAGTGGGCTTAGAAGAACAGAAGATGTTTGTGCCAGAAGTTCCCAGCATTCGGAGACGAAGTAAAAGTTCCCTGGGCAGCGGGATTACTGGTTCTGTTCTCAGCTTGTTTAGATTGTAAGTGCGTGATATGGACGAGTCCATGTTCTGGTGGGGTGTGGTGGACCTAATGGGTTGCCCACGGGGAACATCTTGAAGTAAACAGTTCTTCAAAATGTTAAATAAATATGAAAGATAGATTCTTCAAATGAATATACAACTGTAATTATAACTGCACTGTGACCTCTGTGTTGCCATGGTGATGTCGTGGCACCGGAAGTATGGGTTATCAGAAGGCCTGCCTAATTTGCCCTTTAGATGTCAATTCTCTATAAATCTTGACTCGATAGTCGATGTTTAAATTACACAGATTTAAATTGGTTAAAAAGTTATCTTTAACTGTTGAAACCCAGGCCATGAAACATAAATGGAAATAAAAGGCTATTAATATACGTAATCTCTTATTTCTTCTTTTCAAACAGGAAATCTCAATACGATTCCCGCGACACCATCAACACATCAGACCGTGCCTTCAGCATCCCCAACGGCAGGGTCGGCTATCTCCAGGTCCCCTCCATCGTTGTCACTCCAGACCATCCGTGCCGCCGAGCGTCCATTGACATCGTCGGCGGTCTGTCAGACAGTCTCGAACAGCTCCGAATGGACGGCCGAGTACGGGCGAACTCCGACTACAATGAACGTCAGCCGCCTAAATCTGACTCAATCAGGAAGACCAGCACTCCGTTTAATTTGAAGTTCTTCGCCAAGAAGGAGACCAAGAAACCAGCAGAACCTCCGCCGTCACCACCTAATGTACCTAGGTTCGTATGATCCTCTAATAGCGCGCATAAGTGGGTATTTTTATACATATCCGGTTTAACGACTTTTGTGATAACCTACACGGTGACATGTGCGTGGCTGTTGTTTTACCTTACCTTGTATCGCGATCTATAACATGTGGATCATGTTGAACAGCATTATTCATCTCTGAATCGAACAGAAATTTAAGCACACGATGCGTATAAACGGCGTATTAAGATTATATCTAATGTTTAGTCAACCCAAGGCCTAGTACTCGTGTTTGGCTATCACCGGAACATGCTAGATTCTGGGTAATTGTTGGAAATTCTAAAATTAACGTGACCCACTTACAGCCCCAATTCCAACTGCGAATTCTGGTAGTAGTTTCATGTGGTGGTATTTACCAATGGCGTATCTCATTAAGGCAGTAGGTGTGCTTGGTTGTATTTATCAAAGTTATTTGTCATGCAGAATAAGAACATATAGATCTAATTTATAAAAGAACATTACCTATTATGAAGGGAACAACGGTAATTTTTTACAGAGCTTTCAATTGATAGCTATGTCGGTTTTCTTATAGAGGCAGAAAAACCAAGAAAGTATAATGTTACAGTACAGCTGATACTGATGAAACATGATTGACATCTGCACTAGACCTACATGTAAAGGCCATTATAGACTAGGAGATTTTTATCGCCGCAACAATGTGTCCATAAGCGACCGTATACGGAATAGAGCATGTTCTTATTCAAGGCGATGTCAATTTTACCGTCGCAACACAAGGGAGACAAGCGATGTTTCACTATGCACTAGGCAACAAATATCGCAGCAACACTGTTGCAGCGATAAATGTCGCCTAGTCTATAATGGCCTTTATACATTTCAACTAAGCCATCCCCACACTGTATCTGGTCTCAGACTATTGGTGCCATCGGAGCAGGATATTACTTTGAAATTCTATGTTCTATTCAAATGCCGCTCAATGCCCACTGATAACGCTAGCTTAAACACTGACGTTGTCATTTCAGATTTACAGTAGAAGCTGTTGCAGACGAGGACGCTGACGTTGCGCCCAAGACACGGAGGACTGGTCAGATCCTTCAGACGCTGGAGAAACACTACATCTCTCGGCCGCCATTGCTGTCCGCCATTGAGGAGGGAAACACAATCACAAGCCTTAGACAGCTCATCCTCGATCATTCCCCCAACCACTCGGACTTCTCCGACATCGAAGATGATGACGTCTATACTTCCGGTAGCGACTCGGGCAGGTTCGTCGGTTTCCGTAGTTGCATGACGTACGCCAATCTGCCTTACTTCCTCCAGTTATATATTATAAGTTCTTATATATGTATCAAAGTGGAGTCAGTTCTGAAGGTGCTCAGTTTAATTAATGAAACAGCGCTACGGATGTTGCCAGTTTCCTCCTGCCCTAAACTGACAAGCCGTAATATAAATGAAAGAATCTTGAAACGGCTCTAAACCCCCATTTAAAATAATAATAATGTATTGTTTTTTTCAGCAAACTGACTGGAGAACCAGAGTTGCCAGTGTTAGAGAGGAAAAACGGTTACATACCTCACAATACCGCGATACCAACGCCTGATCCTTTGTAAGTTATAGTCTTCGCATCAATGGACCATACTTATCAACGTTGACTTCAACTAATATTTCACCATGTTGTTAAGTCAGGCGTATTTCTTCCTCCAAGGTATAAGAAATTACAATTACATGTTTATGGTTTTAGTGGTCCTGAACCAACAGAGTCCGATCAGTCGCAGACATTCCTGACAGTTCCAGCCACCCATGTTGACGAGTACCCATAGCCTGGCCGTCTACTGCGTCTTCGCCTACCACCACCGCGTCACGCACAGAACAATAATGTACTCCATGTCCAGGCAGCTTCCACTCATGTTCAGTACAACACAATCGTCATGGCGTCAGTCGATAACACTTCATACTAGTATCATTCCTTGACAAATCTACATACAGTATATTCAATATATACAAGTATAGTATTTTCAACGCCTGTCTTACACTTTCATGTGAAAAGGTATCTTGCAAGTATTAGATTATTGGAAACTTTATCTAAATCTAAGAAGCGTCTTCCATATGGATCAACGATTCTTGGGTAAAGAAGATGGCTCTTGTAATATTTAACCGACGAGTTCAACTTCATGTACATCATTGTTATACTGAACTACCAATGGAAAATTGTCCATGACTTTATACATCACTATACTTGTGTATATATATATATATATATATATATATATATATATATATAGATAGATATATTTTA
>JAUTBT010043732.1:0-16834 GCA_032361225.1 Lepetodrilus schrolli | reverse complement strand
TAAAGGTAAATTATTGAGAACTAGTAATTATAATTATTAGTATGTAATATATATAACCTTTACTAATCGAAACCTTTAGATTTCATAACTTTAACTTCGAACCCAAGAATTCCTGTGTATTACGCCACATAAGTTTGTTGTCAAGTGGTATTTGGCTGGCTTGTCCACCTTGAAGTGCATGTAAAAACATGCAGAAGCGGGTTTCCGTGTAAAATGTGTATCACAGAAAACGGTTGCAAATGCATGTAAAACGTGCATGGCAACGAGAAGAAACTCATAAGTTTGGCCTTCTGCATATTAGATTCAAATTTGAAAACAAAAGCATAAAATATGTTCTTCAACGTGTAGAAAATTGAACCTCCAGCTAGAGGCCGCTTATGCTTTCTTTTGATGAATCAACGCACAAAGGCATACTGGTGATGCTAAGCCATATATCCCCTCATATTTACAGAGAGGCGGGCATTCCATGTGTGATCCTGAAAGGAGATGTAAAGATGGACGACTACCACGCTGGAGACAATGACTATTCCCAAGGCATGTGGAACGCGGTGTATATTGGTGGATGGCGGTTCATTAGCTGTCAGCTGGCCTTCTATACCCTGACGGGAAGATGGCGTGAAGACTGGCAGCTTATTGAACAGAGCGACAGCGATGAAGATGATAGCTACCGCAATGATAGCTACCTTCAACAAAACCAAGAGCCAAATGACGGCTACTTCCTGGCAGATCCGGATGTTTTCATCTACAGATGCAGGCCAGATGATGAGAAGTGGCAGCTTCTTAAGTCCCCATTGTCTATCAATAGATTCCTATGGCTGCCTCTCATGTGGCCCCAGTTCGTGAAAAACGGTTTCACCTTCAAGAAGGGTCAGCATGGTTGTATAAATACCAGAAATGGCCAGCGTATAATTGAAATACATGCACATGGATTGCCGGAAGCACGTGTTCAATACTCGCTGTTCTATTGTGGCGAGGAGGATGAAGAGCTTGGACAAATTAAAGCCGGAAGTGTGTTAATGTTCAACAAAGACGATAGGAAGAGAATTAAATTCATATTGCGCTGTTCAGCTGTAGGTCTATACAAGCTACTAATCACAGAGCAGGAAAACAGATCTCCAATCTGTGAATTTATGATAATATGTGAAGAAGTGGAAACCGTGTACAAGCCTCTCAACATTATGCCAGTCAACGGGTGGGGGCCGTCACGGGAAACTACAAAGGCTGGAATCTGTCACCTCTCTCATAAAGACGGACTAATTAAAGAAACCACCAGGTGCCGGAAAATCGTTATTTCATTTGCATACAAAGGAGACAAGAAACTTGAGATGCAGTTGATGAGCACCACAGGTGATCGACCCGCCCATGCTGTAAAGCTGTTCATGAGAACTACCAATACCAATGGGAAGTATTCCATCCAGCTGGAGCCAGAGCTAGGACAGTACGCCTTGACCATAGACAAGGGAAGCAGCAACGTCCTCAGCTATATCATAAACTATGGTGCATTTGTAAAAGATGCGAAAGTTGAGGTAACTTGTACTAGCTTTACTCGTAATGTTAAGGGCATCATACAACTATTGCCCCAAGGTTGTTTAGTTCTAGAATAGAGGTGTGTATTATGTATGCTTCAAGTGTAGCACCTGTTGTATTTCACAGATGCAACTATTAACTGAATCGTGAGCAATTACTTAATAATAAAGCAATTATCCGCTATCTAGTACAATGCAGTTGATAGCATGGCAATAACGTACTTTAGACCCTTGAGAAGATAAGAATGTTACTATGTTAAATATGCCATTAAATGGAATGACATTCCATTCACGTGGTTTGAACTAGTGATATGCAGTAACTTGTATGGAACGTCTAACGAACTAAATTCACCATATTTTCAGGATGTACGCAAGCAAAGAGTTCGGAAAGACCTCAAGACTGCAGTAAAAAAACAATCTGTCACTATAAGTGAATTGCTGTGGCGCATTGAAACATTTAACACACTGAAGATGAAAGACATGGGTGACTTAACAGACGCTGAAAACAAACTGGAAGAGCTGATACTGAAAGCAAGTAAGCACTGGCATTACACAACAACGGGTAGTTTTGAGGATTTATCATTTTAAATCGCATAGCTTAATAATTACTGTTAAAGTTACATTATTGTGCTCTCATTTTTGTAATTGTGCATTGTGGTAGCTGGAATGTATTTGTAATAGGCTGGGACCTGAGTAGACCTACCATGTTACATTAAATCATCAAATTATACAAATACTAATTTTATTAGAATTGTAGCGATCCAAAACATTGGTATAGACACCAAATTAATGTTACTTGTACTAATTCTATAAGAGTTATAGTCCTTATCATGATTTCGTTATTTGTATTTTTGGTAGCTATATTACAATTTTATGCTAATGTGGAGGTCAAATGACATTCATAATCATTCCGATAGATTCTCCATGCTTAAAAACTTGGGTATAGAACCAAAATTAATTTATCTAGCACAAATACGTAATGAGTTATGGTATTATTAATGATTTTTGACGTGTTTGGCGGCCATATTGGATTTTAAATATTGCCAATGGACTCAATTGTGCACACCCTCTGAAATACATTGCCTTGCCTTTATAAACAAGATAATTCTAGTCCATTTCCACTTTGCTAGTGCATGTAATTTACTCATGACTAATGTAATGGAAGGAAGTAGCGTACATCTTTGTATATGTTGCTATGGAAACGACTGAAATTCCAACTTATTTTTAACGTACTAAATTTGGTAGTACAACAATCCCCTATTATTATAGGACACACTGGTACATTTTTATACTCAAATATAGCTTTATCTTAGTTTCCATAGAGTTATGGATATGTTTACAAAACTCAGCATTTATATAACAATTAATTAAAATAATAATAAATTATTTTCTATTTCATGCATATCATATCAAATAGTAATGCACTATGCATAAGCTCCATTTTGGTACGGATTTCATGTCTCGACCTCCAAAACCGAGCGAGATATTTACTGTTTTCCCACGGCAGTCTCTATTTTGTATATATTGCATGGAAATCAGTGAATATACCAATTGCATAAATATAATATAGCATACCAAATCTTAATGCACAATGCATAAGCTCCATTTTGGTACCAATTCCACAGCTATATCTCAAAAGGTGAGTGAATGAACTGTTTTGCATGCTGGTCCCTATATTTGGTATGTTACCATGGAAACAGCTCCATTTGATCTCTTTCATATGGACTTTCTTCGCGGGAACATCATTTCTTTTCTGGTAGAATGTGCATGATAGGTTTACTCAGCTCCCGGCCTATACGGATCTAATCGCATTCCTGACAGGTTTGAAATATGGAAGGATGAAGGTGCACACTAATGGACTGAGTACATCCATAAAGGTGGCGAATTGTTCAAGTGTCCCTCAACGTATAGAACGTGAATTGAAACGTGCGAAATCCCATCTCAAGGAGCTACGGAACTGAAATCTGGAAAGGATTGCAAAAGGTATGTTAAATTGCATTGCCCGATTTATGTATGCATCGTACTGTTGATTAACCCATTAATGCCCAAATGTTTTCTTTATGCTTAAATTTGGATATATGATAGAACCTGACGCACAATGAACAGAACTAACATTTGTTTTGAGATAAGATGATTTTAAAATACGTTATGATACAAAATATCAGCGCACCCTCACAGGGAGCATGGGTCTGAAGGTCCCCAGTGTTTTCAAGAGTACATTATATGTGAAATCTCGGGTCCCATATGGAATCATTTGTTTTAATTGATACCTGTTACAGGTATCGCAGTGTGCACACTATAATATTCAATATGCATAGTCAAGGTCATTCATTGTGATGGTCATATACTATAGTTCTATTTACATCGAAGCGGTTTTCTACAATCAAAATTTGGGTATTTTGAGTATGTATTGTTTTTGGCATCTTCAGTAAAATAAGATTGGCGTTTCAACTAAATCCCAATTTAGACAATGCATCTGAATGGGTACCCGTAAGGTTTTATATCTTATTCAACATTAGAGCACCCACGAGATACGAGTGATTACGGAAAATATGTCCCGAATGAAATTAATGATATATAATGTTCCGAAGCGTCAGATAGTCCCTCGGATATGAATGAGGCCCCATAATTCGGATAGATCTTTTGCACAATTATTTTTATATTTTTTTTATATTATGGCTAACTATTTTGTGTAAATATTATTTTATGTAGAGGGACGACGTTGGAAAGACAGAACAGCGGTGTAAGACCGTCGAGTGTGTGAAGAAGTGCAGCAGCATGTACAAATCGAGCCTTTTAGCCTGTTACGTCTTTTCCACGTCGCCCCTCTGCTTTAAATAATATTTTCTCAAAACATTTGATAGCTATTTAACAGATGTTATGTACACTTTCTGGATTTAAATGTCGGTTATAATTAACGTATCATGTAGTACAAACTATTACATATTGAAGTTGATGATGCTCATACCAATAATAACATTGATAAAGGATGCATACATGCATCATTTTGTCAAGTTACAACGTAAAATAAAGAGGATATTATTGATGTGAACTTGATTTTACAATGCTAAAATATTATTTCTTATGATATCTATATACCTGTTCGTGCGTACCAGACAGTTTTAAATTGTTATTGGCATCATATTTTATATGAATTGTCAAACTATAGTAACTAATCTTCGATACAATATTTTCCCTTTTCGAAAATCCATTTTGGCTGGATAGATTAACATATAAATATATGAGATAACTGAACAATTTTAGTCATGGGAATTGCTTAACAAATATGTTGTAGCTACTATAAAAAACAATTATGAATAAAAACGGATATAGTATTTTACACTAAAATTAGTAAGTGCACCCCCACAGGGTGCATGGGCATTAATGGGTCAAATATCGAAGATCACAAATTGAAGTAGGAAGCCGTGACCCTACAAAATATGTCTTGTTTTAACTGTTCATCAGGGTTGGCATGTTTGGGGGTGTAGAAGATGATAAATACCCTTTTCCAGATTATTTAACTCAAGAGTAACCAGAAAATGGATGAATATAGTACTACAGGCTTACTGGTACTGATGAACTAAAGATTAATGGTACATTTAAAGATTAAAGAACCTTCAGTGCAAGAGACCAGGCTTCGTGTCATAGCATCACTGTATGATAAAAAATAACTTCCGCAAACATTGATGCTGGGTGGTCGGGGATGAGTCAATCTCGTAGCCTTTGTTTCCGAAGTGTGGCCACAAGTAACTGCTACCACTCGATACCAATATGCTCAATTTATATATTTCTTATTTTCCAGTAGTAATGACATATTTAACCTATATATTGTATTATTAGTTTTTGTGAACCTCTATCTTATGCCCCAGTCACACTGAGAGCTGCGATTACCCGCGATCATGTCAGTCGTGCGACCTAGGACGGTCTTGGCCCAGTGGTGTTTTTTCTTTCTTTCTGCGATGTCAGCTAGCAGTCACACTGTCTGCGACTTGTAGCACGACTGGTCGCAATACCTGGAGGAATTTGTCGTACCATCACCCTAGACTACCTACGATTGTCAAGGACCAGTCGCACGACTGGTCGTGCAACTAGTCACGCATAGTCGTGAGACTCGAAAGTCCCATGATGAACCACGACAACGTAAGACCACCAAAGGCTTGTAGCACAATCATCGTACGACTAATGAAAACCTTCCCACGACCAGCTACGACCAATTTGGTCGCAGTCAGGTTTTGGAACATGATCAAAATCCTCGATACGACCGAATTCGGTTGTGCGACTACCCACGACCATCCAAGACCATCCAAGACCACCCACGACTTGTGGCAGGACCTTTCTACGAATTGCGATTTCCAGTCGTAGCCGGTCGTAACCTGTCGTAAGTTGTCGTATATCTCAGTGCAACTAGAGCATTAATTATTTAACTGTATTGAAACATTGCCAATTTTCTTTATATCTCTTCAGGCTATTTGAAGCCAATAGCAGTTTCTGTATCACCATCACAGCGAAACGGGTAATTTTAGAATTGGAGACAACAGACGTAAGCCACGGTATACGGACTTTAATGTATTCTTGTTGACAACATCCTGGAACTGTACTAGAGTTGTGCAGTGAATGACCTATGGTACAGTGATCTGAATGGCCGCTTGGATTAGATAGCTAGAAACTGTAAGACAGTGAATGACCTCTTGGTGGAAACATGCAGAATCTATAGTAGTGGTACAGTGATCTCAATAGCCTCTTGGTCTTGATACCTAGAAGCTGTAGTACAGTGTTGACATGACCTCTCGATGTTTATGTTCAAAACCTGAGACTGTAATACAGTAAATGGCAGTGAAACTGTGAAACGGGATGGCAAAAACTTTCAGAACGTAGAACCATACGAAAATTATGTTTATTGTACAAAATCCACAAAAATATTGCTCCATTATATTTAGTAGAAAAACTACCACCTCAAGTATGGAATTAAAAAAAATTATAACCTAACATATTCGCAAACTATAAATCAACCATATTCAAGAACAACATTATATCAAAACTATTTTTTTCCATCGGAATTGATTTATGGAATAATTTACTCCCTCATGTGAAACAATCAAACACATTTTCAAAGTTAAGATCTCAAATAACGCCTCCAACTGTGAAATTACCTAAATAATATGAACATGGAAATCGAAAATTAAATAGTATACATACGATACTGAGACATTCCGTTAGCCAACTGAATTATGATTTGTATAAATTTGGTTTGATTGATGATTCGTTTTGTATCTGTGGAAATCCTTGTGAAAATGTACATCACTTTTTTTTATAACTTGTAATCTATACAGAAACATTAGAGAACAATTATTGAATACAATTAATGATATTATTCAAGGTACAGCAACTGTAGACCTACACTTATTCTTGTGCGGAAATTCAGATTTATCTTATAACGTTAACATAGCTATATTTCATGCAGTTCATACTTTTATAAGAAAATCCAATCGTTTTTAATATTCCATGCCTGATAATGACTACACAAATGTATTTATGTCCTGAAATATTACTGTCTCTATACTTGTATATATTGCCATAATCTTGCTGTTTGTATGTATATCTTACTGTCCTGTTGTCTTATTTCTGTAAATAGTTACTTATTACTCTATGATATATATGTACATTATTTGTGTAAATACACAGCAGCGGATTTAGTAAGTAACTTTTTTCCAATCCTTTTCTGACGAATAAGATATGTTTAAATCAACTGTACGTGCAGTGAGGATAACTGAAGACAATGGCTGGAGTTCTGAAGGGACGATCCGGTTGACATCCAGTTTTATCACCCAACGAGTAGGATAACATTGATATCAAAAGACACTGGGTAGATATTCTCTATATACTTGTCATTGTGCAAACGTATGATGGGGAAATCTGTGATACTACAATATTATACAAAATGATAAACTCTGATAACATTTGTAATTTATATTATTTATTTATTTATTTACATCTTATGAATCTTGACATTTTAATTTTAACCTGTATAAACTTAAATGTATGTACACATTCTTGCACATTACATCCATGTACATGCATTCTTATTATTGTTGTATAACGTGTATCGTAAATCATGTGTGTGTGTGTGTGTGTGTGTGTGTGTGTGTGTGTGTGTGTGCCTACAATAGCGCAACTAACTGGCACAGCAGTTGCCACCGCAACTGATTTATGCAGGCAAGACAGACTGCTGTCATCCGAACGTGAACATCCGGGAAGAACTGGGACTGCCACCCGACCAACAAGCTCAGTCAATGAGCAAACAAAGGGCTGCACTATTCGCGCAGACTCTCATTCCTCGCAAAATGGCTTATCGGATATAGCGTGTAATTTAATTATGCGTGTAATATAAGTGTTTTAAATAAGTAAGAAGTGGTATTCGTTTTTAATATCGTCGCATCCAAATCTTGTATCTAATAATCTGCTAAAACATATAACCTATGGGGAAATTGCACAAAAACCATACTTGAATCAGTCGATGGAGCGATCTCTGCTATGTTCTAGACCAAGGAAACACAAACAGAAACGCACATATACTTGTGCACATAGATTTCACCATTTATAGTCATTTCTCAGCTCTCGTATGATGATTACTGTTTTACTGAACATTAAAAGAACTCGCTATATAATCTGTCGAGGGATATCACTCCAGCGTGAGAACGGTTTTCCGCACGGTTTACGTGTGGACAGTTCGTGCATTTTCATAAGGAGTACTAATCTGTACGGTAAAAAATTCAAATTTGAAAAATAGGATGAATATGGGAAATAGTCTTTGGTTGTTAACTACTAACAACATAAACAACAGGAAGGAATATGGTCTTGGTAATATTAATTTATTGCATATCAAGTGAGAGTTGCACGTTCAATGTATTGATTCTATATGATTTATATCCCAGTCTGAGAAATATTTGCATTGCGAGTTCAATATGAGGTGCATTATTCCACTCAGTAATACATAATACCCGAATCTTCAACCCCTGCAGTGCTGAGTAGTTGCTACAGGGACGTCATACTAGTATGCGATTACTAAGTAAAGTAATACTGCTGTATTTAACATAGAGCTGCACAATGCATATATTCCGGCATGCAACATTGCACGCGAACACCAAGCCTGGGTATCGTTTATCAACCCTCTCGTATCTATTACGAGACCATACGCTCTATCGTAGAAAATCTGTTATACATGGCTATTCTGCGTTTCACGAAAGGGCTGTACCGATAGTCAAGGCCTAAGTCGAGGTTGACGTAATTTTCTGCTATAATAGTTTTAGTTTAAACATATTTTATTCAAGATGAAATGGATAGGTTACAAGTTATTACAACTTAAATGAAAACCGCTCAATAAAAGGCTGAACCTGAGTTTTTGACTATGTATTTTCAGTATTTTCCAGTAAGATGGTGTATTTTGCTTAAACACATCAAATAATAATCCGTCTAAATGTCCATAGAATACAGTACCTCCTTTGCATGGTACCTCTTGCTATTTACCTTATTTCTGTTGGTATTTTTCAACTGAAGTATATCTTTTTCTTTTAGTGTTCTATGAGCTATCTTTCTTAATCTACCAGTATCTCTTTTTCTACATTCCCTTCTAATTGAACCAGGGTTTGTCATTTGGCCTAATCTTTACAGTTTTGCATGGGATACAATCTCTAACAAAGTTAATTAGGTTGGCATAACGTATATCAGTCCTTCATTAACATCAGTACAGGCACTGTGTATATCTATTTACCAAATTAACGTCGTAAATTAGTGCATTTAGTTTATTAAAGTTACCTTTCGAATAAAACCATACTTATGCGAATAAGACATTTTAGTTGCTACAGTGGTTTCCAAGGTTACATAAACACCTGGATGATCACTGATAGTTTGATCAAATTCTATAACATCTCAGTCTTCAACATTGAAATCATCACTTAAGATTATAGGATCAATCATAGTCATACATGTCGCAGTAACTCTCGTGGGTTTGTTTATGATATTATGCATTTTGTGAGTTTAAACTGCCTTAACTTCAATCTTAACAATGGCGTAGTCTATAGTAAGGTTGGAGGTACGGTTACCTTAGAGTTACGCCGTTTCGTATAATAGGAGTCTTCAAGACTACAGTACGACCTTTTCGTTGAACACAGGAATGGCGTAAATAAATGTTTACTTAATTTCTTGCTACTATATATTAGTATATTAGTATATAGATGCAAAATTACACGATATCATTGTTCTGCTACTTATTTCCACCCCTGTATTTTACAAGCCAATCGACGACATCCTCTAGGTGGTAGCCTCTTGGTCCTCGTCCTCCTTCGTATACAACCACGCCCCCCATAATTATATACAGCCTGTCATACAAGCCGCCATACAAGAGGCTGGCACTATCTGTCAGGTCATCCACCAGTACTGGGCAGTCTGGGCTGTACGTCATGAGCTGCTTGGCAGCTTCCACTCTGTCGCTCAAACACTTATGGCTGCTTATTTCAATGTTGTTCGTGAAGAACCAACCATCTGTAGGGTGGGCTTCTTCGATGTAGATCACAGCAAAGTCAGCCAAGTCTGAGAAGTCAGCTACGATCTCCTTAAATCTGGCAAACTTTACCATAAATGGCGGTCAGGTACAGCTACCAAAGTTCAACACCAGGGGGCGGTGTTCCTTCTGGAAGTCCAACAGATTCTTTTTCGTTTTACCATCTAGTAAAAACACTTCCGGATTTGGTGCTCTTTTATTCAGCCTGGCGTCTTTAGTAATATCCAAGATACGAGAACGCAATGTTGCTTTGAAGTAACAGAGGCTGTGTAGATTTACAGCGTAGTCGTCCCTGGAAAGGTTTGCTTCATCCGCCATGAAGTCGTCGATCAGGTGATCTTTGTAAGCCTGCGAGAATCGACTTAGGATCTGTTGTTCAAATAAGAAGACTACCATCTCACGAACCAGACACAGAAACCGCAATACTAGAACTAGAAAGCGCAGAAAGGTCGACATTCCTGTATAACAAAAGAAAAAGAAAAGAAAAATTAACGCAAGGGTTTACCTTTCTCGATCTTAAAAACAGTAATATCGTCACTTCCGTTTGAGAAAATCAGTATTATCTCTTTCCGGGGACCATTGGTATTTCAACTGTCCACACTATTCTTATGCAGCAATCAATTGAGTATACAAATAGGGTATACCATGTGCCTAGAGAAACAATTTCTGATTTATGATCGAATACTGATTACGGTAGTCCGTGTGAACATTATTTAGTCCTGGTCAAAAACGTTCCATAGCTAGTCTTTGTCAAAGAAGTCCCGTGGCAATTATTTCAATTTTTTTATGACTTTTTAATTCTTTTTTTTAATTGGCACTTTAAACGTCTATGACAAGGACTAGAAACTATTTTCCTTTTATACGTCACCAGGCTCCCGTTTCACAACGACATCCTAAATTTAGGAGCTCCTAACTTTAAGACCCAGTTTATCACCTCCTAAGTTAGATACCAATTTAAGAAGGGATAAGACATGTGACGTCGTCGTGAAACACTTGTTACGAGGTGACAACACTTAGGACTGGTTTAGTAGCTCCTAAATAGTTAGGAGGCCGTCGTGAAATGGGGGCACTGTCCTAGTATATCGACGTCACGACGTATGAATGCCCATCATCCATATTCCGTATTTGAAACGGTATTTCTTCTTAATATAATATAGCTAGCTATACGATACGCTAACCATGTACGCTACTATTATAGTCAAAGGATAATGACATGTGGTAAAACGATAATGAAATATTTAATAAATGCTTTAAGCATTGCAATAAAATAGTTTTCTTAAAATTGTTACTTTCGAAAATTCAGACTTGTTCAAAGCCCACAAAAAGATTAATAGTGTATTATGAAAAATACCGTCTCGTTTGGAAGAAATTAACTGTCAATAAAATAACGTCCATTTTGTGATACTTTATTTCTTTTTATTGACTATAGTCTCCACTTTTAATATTTTGCAAGTAAAGTCTTAATTTATTATGCATTTATTTATGTTCTCAAATAATATGGTAATCTTTGTAAACACCGGCCTCAACTAGCCTCGTCTGATAGAGGAAATACGGTATTTGTTGCTGTTGCCATTACTGTGCACACATTCAGCTTTAACCCTCTCCCTGCTGGATTAGGCAGACAGTGCACTTTTATGATTTAAATCGACTTCTGTCACTAATCTCTAGAAAATTTACCTTTTTGTAAGTAGTTAACGATGCTTTTTGCGATTACTTGCATTTCGTATTGTCCAGTCCATCACTAAACCTACATTCACTGTCACAATACTTTTGTACATATCTCACTATTTATTAATGTGTATATATCATGCAATGTGTTTATATAACTCGCTATTACTTTAAAATGTAAACGTGGTCTATTTATGTAATAAATAATATGTAATGATGTTTGTTCTCTGTACCACCATGCGTGATTTATTAGAAATCTGTTCTGTTCTGTTCTGGGTGATGTCTTGCTTGCTTCAACGAACCATGTCTACAAGGAAATATGCATGTACTAGTATATATGTATTCGCACCCCCATTTGTACCAATGTTCCCACGAGAGCAATGGTTTTGTGTATTAATGTCAATTAGAAATACTGCAGATTCATTGACACACACACACACACACACACATGCAAGCAGCATTGTTGGCTAATATACGTAGGAGGCAGTCGCGTATCTACTATGTAGCTAAAAAACTTTAAAAAAACAATGCAATGGGTTTTTCTGTTGCTTATTTGCTTTTAATAATTTAGAGTTATAAATTAGACATCTACCAAACGTAAGCAATTGTAGACACCTATTACTTAAATGTAAAACTACCACACATAAGTACATTCATGTAGTATTCTGATATTGTAAGCACAATGTTAATACCTATCTGATGGCATGGGTAATTAGATAACTGTTCGGCTGTCTTGCTTATTTCGTCGTAGATGGGTGAACAAAGGGTTCGCCTGAAAATGATAGCTTTGCAAGGGCCTCATCATTGTTATGCTCTTGTCTGAAATTTGATTTCATTCTTGGTCTAGTCGTGTACCAACACGCATACGAGAAATGGTAGGCCCTGAGAGAGAAGTATTCTTGGACACACGAGGAAATGGCCATCCACCTTGTTGAAGTGGCGGCCTTGTGACCTTGACATGGTGTATTAGCTCCGAACAGCGAAAATACTCGCAGAAGAATCGAGACGGTGGTGAGGGACTTCCTTCTGTCATATCAATATTGAATGCATTTGAGCGATACAAAAGCGTCGATACGGATACTAATTGAATATACTTTGCATTTATTATTCATATTTGGTCAATTGCTGCTATTAAAATATGTGATTGTATGCGTTTAAACACTATGAGAACCCCATTACTACAAAACTGACAGACGTGTTTGTCAAGTTCCTATTAGTAGAACCATTAAGAATAAATTTATACAGGACTTGGTGCATGGTTGAAATACTACGGTTATTTCTAACAACGAAGTATGCCCAAGGAACCGACCCTCAAACCAAGAGGCGCGCAATTCCAATCGAGACGAGGTCAAAAGTTCGTATTATACCTCTCCCATGGGCGATGTAAACTACTTCTCGTTATTGTCATGGTCCCATTGCTCAGAACAAGTGTAGCTGCAATTGATTGTAAGTCAGATTTTAGGGAGCCACTACAACAAAAGTAAATCTGGCTGCAGTAACCACTTGTATCGCTAAAATACTTTTCGCTAACCAGATTCTCAAGTATTGTACCGATAAAGGTGTGTCCATGCAACGGACTTACAATCAATTGTAGCTACAGCTGCTCTGAGCAACTGAGACCTCCCTAGACACCAGATTCAACATCTTGTGCGTTTACCTTGCGTGTGAAGCGATGACAGTACAATATACGTCCACGTAGATTTAATGTGCGAAATTGGGAGAGAGACATACGTGGGCCTACATCCGCCACAAATAAGTAGGTATATGTGTATTGAACTATCACGCCTCTAGTGTTCCATTAACACTGACGCTGTTGATAAATGGAATGCACGTTGCCACAAACTTACAGTGCGGAAGATGAGGAAATATACCAGTGATATATGGAGGATGTAATAGATAATAACTCGAAAGTAACCAGGAAATTGAGGATTTTGCGTTGCATGAGAAATTAACGTCATAAATCCAACAATTTATTGAGAAATTTGACAGGAGAAGTTTCATGAGAATAATTTTTTATGCTTTTTTTCGATAATGAAAACTGAAATAAGAATTAATAGTCACAGTATTAGTTAGCGAGCTAGCTCGCATTGAGCAGAGCGTGGAGCATTCTCTGGCCATGTGACGTTGTAACGCGGAACGCATTAAGACCAAAAATGGCAGAATTATTGTTTTGTCCTGCAGTCAATATTATGGTCCCAAGTCATCAACTTTTGTCTCGTGACCAACCAACTTTACGCATAAAAAACAATGCCTTGGACATGATTGCTGAACTCGAACCCAGACTTTACAAACCCACATGACCCACACCTTACTCAACATAAATACTTAACCCAAATCACCCAACAATTACCCAAATCACACAACCCTTAAACAAAACCACCTAACACTTCCGAAACCCAGACAAATTCTATCCATTCCAATCAACCCTTACTCAAACCAGTCCTTATCCAAATTGAGGGCCAGTAACAAAATCAGCGTAACAGCTTTATTATTAATCCTCATTACTAATATGTTTAACCCTCTACCTGCTGAAGGCAACCGGAGATGTCCTAAAGAGCAGTGCCTATGCCTAATCCAGCAGGGCGACGGTTAAACCAAACATCCGACCCTTATCAAAACTACACAACTCTTACATATTCTATCCAACCCATACCCCATTCAATCCAACCTTTACCCAACGATCTAATCCTTATTCAACCACCTAACTATTATACAAAACCACCCAACAATTACCCAAATTACACAACCCTTACCAAAACCACCCAACGCTTCTGAAAGCCACACAACTGTTACCCATTCCATTCATACCTCACCCAAAGCAGTTCTTAGCCAAACACCCAACCCTCACCCAAAGACCTAACCATTACCTACACATCATCACAGAACGCTTTCTACACCATCTAGCGGATTATGTGTAGATGTGTCAAACTTTCATTAAAATGCAAATGGAAACATCAGTCTTTCAATTAAGACTTTAAATTTACAATATTGTTGTGGTCCTCATTTACCATTTGCGTGTCGATTAATTCCAAAAGCAGTATTTTTGGAAATGGGAAATTATTCCATTTGATATTAGTTCACACAGGCAATTCCTTTTAAAAAAATGTTTAAAGTGGTCACATTGAAGATCACAATTAATGCAAAACAATTGACAGTAATTTGTATCTATACTGAGAAATGTGTCTGGCTTGCTCATTGGTGATATACTATTCAGCTGGCCCTTCCTGTACGAAACGACATAGACTTACTTATGTCCAATGCTGCAGTCTATGGCCAAGGTTGGAGGTTAGGTTACCTTAGAGTGACGCCGTTTTCTACATGAATGCCCAGAATACATATTTCTTTTCTTCTCATCTGTAGGTGATATTTATTTTCCAAGCATGGTTTGTTTCACGTCCACGTGTATTTGTAACACTATACTCAGAACCTCATTCTTGAAGGATAGGATCCAATTGCCACAAAATGCCCTTAAACTATCAATTGAAATCCACATTCCCATCAATTTGAGCAACACTATCGGCTTATTGTTTCTTTATTCTGCTTTTCAAATATTTCAACGTGGAGCTCCTCTGAGATATTGCTGCTCCCAAAAGGATAATCTTGCAAGTAATGAGTGATCATCTCTGTGTACATTGGTAGTTATCTCTGGCATTTCCATGGTAATTGTATAAATTGAGGTACTCAGTCTCCATGGCAACTAGACTTTTAAGCATGGGTCCAGCCCTGCTATGTAAGCGGGAGATGTAGACCTTAGAAACAAAACAAGTGTCGCTTGATCAGCGGTTGATCAGCAGGTATCACATTTTCGATTGTCAATTCTCTATTAAATTTGAAAGCCTTGCGTGATTAATATGAAATACAAAATCACTGCTGTCTTTATAGTGCATTTTTTTCTCCAGTTATCTTATATCGTTGTATTAAAAAGTATATAGTCGAAACGAACCGACATTTAATTGTAAATAGTTCTAGAGTGGTTTTGTGAAGAGACGACATTGACTGGGTCCTGTCTGTTGACATTACACGTGTGAGAGCTACTGTACGTATATCCAGGACCTAGTTTTAATAAAGGGTCGTACTTGTGAAGTAGGTTTCCGTAATTTCCTTCTGAGGTAAAAAGCCCTGCTTGATGTACAATATGTAGGTGTTCATAATTGTATGCCATATCCATGAAAATTTTAATGAAAATTGTAAGCCGTGCACTTGACTTTTCTATTCCCGTAGTAACAAAACTACACGTTATTTCTTCTATTATAAATAATAACTACAATGTTGCTGTAGGCTAGGTACCAATTCAGCAGATTCATTCCATATGGCTAACTCACCTTGCCAAATATAGGATAAACGGGAAGCAGGAGCGATCAAAAAGCGTGAGGCCGATAACTAGCGAGCTCGCGATACGAATGTCAATGAAACGCCCTCTGGTGTCACAGAGTCATGTGTCCTGGTGACCACGCAGACGTTACAGTGTGAACGTTGACAACTGTTCTCCATCAACGTTTACCTGTAATTGGTGTCGAGATTGACTTCAATGTCATGTCACCGTGTCCGTGGAACAATGAATGCAGAAGCTCAATAGAGTTGAGACATCATTAGAATTTCTGTCAGCTATTTTCTGAAGTACAAGGCCCATTATAGCACGTGCAAGTACTAATCAACATGGCAATACTGTGTCAGAGTAACCATTGCACATGTCGCTGACTTAACACTTTCCAGCAATAGGAAAGTAAGGACTTTACCTTGAACAAAGTGTAGCGCTACGTCTGTCGTAACTCAGTGTGTATGGTGTATGGAAGCCTGTGTTCATATCGTAATTGAACGAGATACGACCCGTAGCGATTCGATCGTTCTGAGGAAGGAGATAACGGCCTTGTATAGTATGTAATTCGTAGGCGTGTTACCAAATGCGTATAATGTATAATAGTGTATCATACAATTGTATATATATATATATATATATATATAAGATTTTATACCTTAATAGCGATGTCTGTATAGTGGCAATGCAATTGTCATCCTTGGTCTTGTCAGTACCAGCCGATGCTCGCAGGTTTACTGCAACATTCAGCGCTACGGATGTTGCGGG
>JAUTBT010043721.1:0-16836 GCA_032361225.1 Lepetodrilus schrolli | reverse complement strand
CCTGTTTAGCTTTAAAGGTTTTAAATTTTGGGTCATAATTATCAGAAGAAGAGGTTTTAGAAATAGTTTTAGCCAAACAATTTGCAATATCCTTCTTGGACGTAAGAAGGTCATTATTATCTGTTAAATGTTTGATACTAGTTTTTGAGCCTTTGCCTTTGATACGTTGGACCATATTCCACACCTTACTTATTGGGGTACAGTGATTAATTCTAGAGATGAAATTATGCCATGACTGACGTTTTTCTGTATTAATAGAACAGCGAGCTTGAGCATTAATCTTTCTATAAGAAAGTCTGCTGTCTGCGATCTATTGACGATTGTATCGAAATTGTAATGTTAAACTTCCTTGTTATTTTATCACAACACACTGCCATTGCCACGTTTAAATTTAACAATACACTGCCCCAAGCGAAGTCATCACTTCGGCAGCCATGACACTAATGTATACCCATTTCCGTGGTAAACGGAAAAATATCTATTTATGGAGATTAAGTCGGAACAAAATTCGAAGATTTTTAGAAACCACAATAAATTTCAAATAATGTCAATTTCCCTTAAATATAAATATTAATATAAATACAAGATACAATCTGTAAAATGACGAAAATAACAAAATTAATACTAAAATATCTTGAAAATGAAATGTTGTCAATTAAAAATACTACACTTGTAATATTACTGAGACATTATTATGATGAATATGAAATTTCATTTGCAAATTTGACAAAATCAATATAAGAAATGGCCCAAACGGGATCCTGTTTATTTTGAAAACCACAAGAGACATTTGATTGAGATCAAGTGATTTATGATGCTAAACATGCCTGCGAGCAGACGTTATGACTCATATTTTTTAGAACTTGCAATTTTTGTTAACATCACATTAAAAAGTGCATTAAGCTCACAGCTACGTTTTCTAATGTTTCACTTTGTTCAATTGCATAATTACATTTGCTGATGACGTTTACCACTGGTGAGAACCGTATGGAGGTAACTGCAGTTACTCGCATCCATGATAGCGTAGGGCTCAAATTGAGAGTATTTGTCAATGTGATTTTTACTGTATGTTTCATGTCCATTTACCGAAACTTCAAAATATATATAAAATATGCATTTTTTAATTGTAAAGTTTTTCAAAAGGCCTTTGGGAATGAAATATTGAGCATAGAAAATTGTGTGTGAGGCAGGTAACTGAACACTCAGTTTCAACTGCCAACTATACACAGGCATATGTTTCTGCTATTTATAGTCTATAGCCATACCACATTGAATACACTGGTTCTTCTGTTGACCACCGAATCTGGTTCTCCCGTGATTTATACCAGTTCTGCGCTAAATAATGGAGGAAGTGTCAGATGTCAAATATATCCGACATGTGGCGTGATTCTTTGAGTTTTGGAAGCGGAGGTAGCGTCTTCGTAAGTAGCATGAAAGCTGATCTACCCTGAAATAGGGACATTGAGTATATGTAAATTTGCATACCTTACCTATGCAAAAGCGTGCATGTGAACAGAATATAAGACATTAAGTGACATCTGTGTATCCTTACATTGTGGAGTATTTGGAGTGTTCTCTGCAGTGTATGGAACACTGGACTAAACTCGTTGCTAGCCAACATAGGCGCCACGCCAGGAGACTGCACACCTTGGGCGTCACCATCAGACTGCTTCAGCTTCACAACTTGTTCCTCTTCAATAGAGTCTGTTGTTGAGAATCTTCTACGTTGGAAAGTGTTCCCAGGCCCACATTCTGTGAAGGTGTACAATCTTACATGCTCAGGGAGTGTGACAGATGTGAGCAGAGACTTAAATGAACACTGGTCCTCAGTTTGAGAAAAGAAGAAAACACATCTATGGAGTTGGACTCTATTGCCGGGCAGCAGGACACGTCTTGCGCCAAGTGCGACCTCACACTCGGCTGTGCGCGCAATTTGGAAGAGTCCATGTAATGACAAGCATGACGCAACATAGTCCGATACTACGTCCACCACGTCCGATCTAGCAACCTCGGCCACGACGAATGTCTTTCTCAAAGGAGTCGAGAAAACACTGCCACTACTGTCAGTGTCTAGAGCGTCTGTCTGGTGTTGCTCTGAGTCCGTCGAGGAAGTTTCAGTCAGGAATGCTGGGGACGATGTTTCAGTCAAGTATACTGGGCACTTAGGCAATGAAATGTAGTACGTCATGCTGTCAACAACGTGGAGCATACATGTCTGAATTCGAAAACAGCGCCGAATAGCTAAGAACATTTCAAGGTGGCTAGTACAATAATTTGTGACAGGGGACGTAACTCTGCGTCTTTACTTTCGATTTCTGTTTCTTGGAACTGCATTGGTTACTTTTTCTTGGATATACATTAATTATATTTCAATTTCCACGTACTGAAACTGTGTGTAACTGTCAGGTTGTAGAATGCCCTTCTCAAAGTATTTCGTAGAAATCAATATTGAAACTGAAACATAAAAACAAACAAATATATAGTTCTAAAGTGTGTGTGTGTGTGTGTGTGTGTGGTGTGTGTGTGTGTGTGTGTGTGTGTGTGTGTGTTCATAAAGTATTTCGTAGAAATCAATATTGAAACAGAAACATCAATCATTTTCCACCAGGAATGTTGACCAATATATTTCGCAACTTGTATTTTTACTTTCGGGTGGGCATTATCTATATAGGCCGATATACACACCTATAACGTGTTATGATATTTTTACTTTCGGGTTGGCATTATCTATATAGGCCGATATGCACACCTATAACGTGTGATGATACGCCCTTTCCCAGTAGGATGATTATTCAGTAGGACCAGTCTTGAAATTGAACATCCGAAAAAAATATTATTTACAAGTGTGTAAATTTGAGAAGAAATATCACTGTCATTTACAATGTCTGACATCTTAACATTCTTAGCACTCCTACTAGTTCTACTGTACGTATGTGCATCTTATCTCCAACGTTTGTGGAGCTTCTTGGTGCATTCCAAACTCGGGACGGTCATAGCATCAAAGATAAGCTACAAAGACGACACTTTACGCCAAATCCCTCTTAGTGTGAACTATCATTTCACGAGGCGATGCAACTATGAGTGCGGATTCTGTTTTCACACTGCCAAGACCTCCTTCGTTCTGCCGCTGGAGGAGGCCAAGAGGGGTCTGAGAGCCCTTCAACGCGCAGGTGAGTGCACACCCCTTTTAGATAAAACCCTGAATAGACTAAAAATACTAGTACAGGCGGCACAAATAGTTGATCATTTATGCATGACGGGCGTGTATAAAAGCAAAGGATCGCCGAATGGTTACAAATGGAGACCCAATAGGCGGGGAGCTGAGTAGACCTACCACGCCCCCCCCTTCCCCTATAGTACATTACTATATGATATGTTATGCTTGAAATATATATATATATATATAATTTTTTTTACATAGATGCGGAATTTTGTAAACAAATCCATAACATGTCGAATTTTAAACTGTGGAAACTAAGAGAAAGCTATATTTGAGTATAAAACTACACCAATGTGCTCTATAATCAAAGGGGATTGTTGTACTACCAAATTTAGTATGTTAAAATATGCATAAGTTGGAATTTCAGTCGTTTCCATAGTAATATATACAAAGACGAACGCCAATTCTTTCCATCACATTAGTCATGAGTAAAATTTTAATTACATACTCTAGCAAAGTGGAAATGGACCAGAATGATCTTGGTTATACAAATAACTCATTGTATTTCAGAGGATGTAAAAAATTGTGTCCATTTGCAATATTTAAAATCCAATATGGCCGCTAAATGCGCGAAAAATCATTAATAATGTAACAGCTACTCGTCAGCATATATTACCAACGCTACTGGGGAGGGTTAGACCTGTACGTTATTTCCAGTATATTGTTTTTCCCTTGTGTGTGGCACCGGGGAAATTACTGGCTGGATACAAGGAATGGATACTTCTACCTTACCGAGTTTCTTGTCTTGACCATGAGATGATGAAAAGAATACCGTGTCATGCAAGTGATCAGTGCAAAAATGTCAAAGTTTTAGTATTGCATCATGATTGACCAATGAAACGATTAAAACAAAGATGAATCTATCTACCCTTATGATGGATAATAGATCAATCTGAACTATTAATAACTTGGGATCAATGCTGTGTGCATTGGACCGTAACATTAACTATGTAGGGGTGATACTGCTCTCAGCTGCTGTACAATGAAAGCTGAAAAGATATAAATACTTATTAATTTATTAATTGGCTACTACTTAATAATCTAAGGACGCAGCTGAAATGTTCGGGCACATACTACCACATATATACATGTTAAAATAACTGTATGTTGATATACTTATATACTTATATACACACTATATACATACTACCACATACTACCACAACTATACTTTTGCCATGACCCCTCCTATAAGTCTCGCATACTGTTGTAAACCCACAGTACAAGAGTGAATAAAGTTCAGTTCAATTCAGGTACGACGCGGCCGAGGCTCGAACCAGGAATCCACAGTTCTGCTGGCAGCCTGAAATAAATAAGGGGAATAAATCAGTAATAAATGTAAAATAAATAATTAACATTTATCTTAAATGGAACGATATTTAGTAAAATAACAACACGACAACTATATATGTTGTAAATGTGAATACGATACTTCTAACCTTGAACACAAAATTGTAGCCTGAGTTGGAATGGTGAAAATAAAACAATATAGTCAGATATGTCCGTTCACCTAAAACGTTAAGCTACTCTATATGTTGGTGGGAACACTCAATACTATGTTTTATCGCAATGCACTCACCAGTCTGTGATGTTGTAAATCTGTCTCCAAGTTACGTCAGTTATTTCCGTGTAGACCTTGCTCCGGTTCCAACCGACCGAAGAACAGATATAGTTTCAGTATGGCTTTGCTGAATTGCGTAATCTGTCGCGGTCAGATCGTACCTGTCTGTGATATCGGCATCGACTCCATTCTCTAACAACATACGGACACATTCTGTATGTCCACGCCATGCTGCCAAATGTAGAGCTGTCCGACCTCCAGTGTCTGTGACGTTAATGTGTACCATCATCCCCAACAGGACACGGACACAATCTATGTTATCATCCAGGGCTGCTTCATGTAATGCTGTGTGACCTGATCCGTCCTGTCTGTCGACGTCTGCATCTCTCTGTACACACATCTTCACACAGTCCGCGCGATTCTCCGCACACAGCTGGTGTAGTAATGTATTACCAAATCTCCTGGCACGTACGTTCAGCTGATCTGGTGACATGTGTTGTATCAGCAATTGAACAAACTCGTCAGAGTACCAGGCAGTGTGGTACTTTACACTCCACAAGTGTCCTGCTTGAATCTCCTTCACAAACCATCTCGCAATCTCATCCGCTTCATTCCATGGAATTTCCGCCATTAATTTGGCCCCAACTTCTGTCTTCTTTCTGTTCTTTCCGTCTGGTGTTTCCAGCCAAACTCTCTCCTTGATAAATTCTATATTGCAATGTTCTAGGATGAATGACAGCCTAGTTTCACACATCAGTAAAGCGATAGTGTCCAATATTGAAGAATGATCGAAATCATAACCATTTCCGCCTGGTTTGATATAAGTAGGACACAGATCATTGGCTGTTCTGATGAATTTAGATCCACATTTACTGAGTTCACTTTTAACAACGTGACCGTTACCTTTTATCATCTCCACAAATATGTGTTCTATCACTTCATTTGTGATTAATATTTTGAGAGACATTGCCAGGAATTCTAATGGATTCCTAAAAAAATCAACAGCTGATGTTCTGATGCCTTTCTTGGATAATGTAATAAACAGTTTGCACGTGTGAGGAAATCCATGAGGTATTTCCATACTACAGATATCTTTAATTTCATCTGAATTCAAATGCACATTGAAATTAGTAGATAAAGAATTCCATATGTTAAACTTATCCTGAGTATTATTAGCAGCATCAAGACTGATATTCACAATACACTCATCATCTAATAACATTTTCCAGGGATCTTCTGTATGTCTGGAACCAGATCGAAAGACAAAGTCTCTCCCTATCAAGATGAGGTTTCCCATTTCATGTATAGGTTTCTGTTCATTCATATTCATGAATCTTTCAAGACGTCCACTCCATTTCTCCCAAGCTGCTTTATCAAATATTGTTTGGCCGAATACATCGTCTAACAACACTACAGGTACTGACGTCTTAATTACTTCATCAAACTGTTCAGGAGATCTCACTTTAAACACATTTCTTGTGTCTTGTAATGTTCTAAGTACCCAGAATCCCAGAGTGGACTTTCCCTCCCCCGGAGATCCTGTGATTGTCACACAGGCGGATCCAGTTCTGATCTTCTCCAGGACCTTGGAGAGAGCGGCAGGTTCCACTGTATCCTGGGTCCAGACGTTTGTGTCCATCAATGTCAGCTCTGCAAACATTCAATAGATGTTTTTATTTGTATTTTAAAATAATATATATGTTTAAATATAGCTTTTAAAATAAGCGGACGACTTCTTGAAGTACATTTTTCTATTCTTTCATTTACTTAAAATAATCGATGAAATTTCAAAGTCTGCCTTCGTTTGATAATAATGTATCAAAAGGAATATGAAACATTATTCTCAACCAAACGATACAATTCACTTTCATAAATTTATCGTCTTAAGTAATTAGCAAGCTGTACCTACCGTGTATTTTGTCAACGTCGATATTTTCTGAGGAATGAAAAATAAATAAAACATTATTCAGACTAAAAGGGCGAGCTATTTAAATGGATACAATCATGAATATAGCTGGCGTTTGGAACCAAATAATAATTAAAAATACAAAGTAACTTCAAATGACATACTAGTACATGTACATATTATCGCTTTTGTACTTTCAACAATCTGTGCAACTCTTTCTCACCCCTATATAAAAAAAATATATAAGCTTGTTTGGAAAATAGAATAGTCTAGTATAGTATTGTTTATCTCCCCTGCCACATGTCACGCCTCACCCCCCATGTCACGCGAAGAAGTTTGAGAGAAGAAGTTTGGGAAGCTGGATGTTGTTTATCGTTAATGTGATGGGATGGATTATCTCCCCGCTGCTTTGCTCGCGGTGTGGGGGGTACTATTGTAATGACAGAAATAGAATAGAAATTATTGCTTTTTAATGCATATTCAAAGTTTGTATCTAGATGTCAAGTAACTGAAAATATATCGTTGATGAAGTATTACCTACCTAGGATTTCATAAAATTCAAGTCAATATTCATTTAATCAAGTACTTTACTGAAGGAAAATTGAAGAATGTTTGTTATATTTCGGCCGTCCAAACACGTATTCATTAAAACACACTATAATATATGCAAATAATTTCAGTGACAATTTTGCGCCAAACATTGACATTTGTTATATGTATTTACAGCAATGGTGTAAATGGGAAAGTGGATAATTAAAACAATTGAAATGTATACAGTATTAAATTTCTTTGAGGATAGTTGACTAGCATTCCCAAAGTGATGGTGTCCACAACAGTAAGGTTGATCCAATCATTATCCATCTGAACAATAAAGACTCCAGTGATGACACGTAAGCCATGTGCATTTCTAGGGAAGCCATTTGTAGTTATAACGTGAAGGGTATCGTCTGTATTATACTTGTATGCATCTTATTGAATTTCTGTTAGCATTTTTCAATTTTCAAGACTAAGGTTTTTTAATATACATATTTAACAGGTTGTTAACACAATAGGTCAACATATTTTTAATTGATATTTTGATAATTCACAATGATAGATGTGAAATAAAATATTTGATTGGCGAAATTCATTTCTATTCTATTTCAGACATTACTATGATTACTCAATATTTCGTGTTAGTCTGGACACCGGTCTCCGCACTTTGGGATTTCGTGAAAACCAGTCAACAATGCGACCAAGTTGAGAATAATTTATTCGTGTGTTCAGAGCACGTGTCCCGTACCTCTCAGTCGTCTTCCTATGTCCGGGCGTCCCGTTCCCCTGTTGGCTCTACCTCATAACCCTTGTTCCTAGTGTCTTATGATGTCATACCCTTCCCATTCGACCACTAGCCATACTACCTATCCCCAATGACGTGCCTTACATCTTGTCTTGATCAGTATTATAGACAACATTAATTATCACTCTATTCTAATATCAATTTCCCCAAATAATCTATTAGATAACACAGTTAACCGCTTACTTTCATATATTCCCGCCCGTTTACATATGTCCGACCGTGGAATATCACCAACGAATTCTGAATACTTTAAAACCCCAATACACGATTTTCTTGCTCATATCAAATAAAAAAGAACAATATTGTTCACTTGGGACGTTTGGAATATGACTTTGTAGTTGGTTGAATTTACATGGTTAGAGAAATCGAATACCCGGTACAAGTAGTTTGGGTAAGATGCGTTTGACCATTAGATAGGGTAACTATGTGTGATTGTTTTTGCCTAAAATGATAAATGGGTTTGAATAATGATCATATACTGTTCATGATACTAGCTATTTATTTTCACAATACTATTCTACGGCGTACCTATAATGTATTGCTTTTCGATGATTTGCTTTTCGATGACTATTTTTCCAATGACTTGCTTTTCGCTGACTTGCTTTTCAATGACTTGCTTTTCAATGGATTGCTTTCCGATGACAGTGAGATTCTCCAACTGGCTGTTGATTGCCCCGATGACGGTCAGAGCGTCGTCGGTACTTGGAATGTTTGAAGCCATGACAAATCTAGACGATGACACCAAACTGTAAAATACACATGAATGATATAGACAATATGTAAATAACTCCAAGACAAGTCTAACAGCGGTATTTTCTATGTCACATGAAGTAGACAGAGTGAATGAATTTAGCATGTTTAGTGTTCCAACTAAATATTAAGTAACGAAATTATATTGTGTTTGAACGAAATAATACTTCATTGAAACGAAATAGTTTAAAATCTATCCAAATATTAATCGCAATTGCAAGGACGAAAAAATATTTGAAGGAACGAAATAAACAATTATTATCAGACGGAGCGGACTCATAAGCATGACATATAATATCTCCCAATACTCTCTTTTTGCAGAAGATATCGCTTTCAAATAGCAAGCGATATCTACTGCAGCGATATCTACAGCAGTAGATATCGTTTAGATATCGTTTGACCCAATTCTTGGTTTATTTGATTGTTTATTTGATTGCTCTACCATTGTGATGTCATACTGTAGATATCGCTTGACCCAAGTATTTGATTGTTCAACCATTGTCATGTCATCGCTACAATTGGGATGTTATAGCATTGCTATGATCACAGTGCAAATGTACAGCAACCTACAGATGTGACTGGTTCACAGTAAAATCTTTATGATGTAGCATTTTTCTTCTTTAATGACTTTAAAATGATATTTAGTGATAAATAGAATCTCACCCTCGTGTCTTGGAATATCAAATAATTATATCAACACTCGTCGATGAAAGTTATTAAATCCGAAGCATTGCCGACGATTTAATCTTTCACGATTCGTGTTGATATATTTGGTATTCCAAGACACTTGGGTGAGATTCTCTATTTTTTTATGCTAGCAGCCAGGTCTAAAACAAACAACAGACTATAAAGTTTACATAGTGGCAATATTGGGTACAGTTTATTTTCAATTCATAAATCACACGGGTGTCAGAGCCGAGTTTGACATATATTTTCGTTAAAACAGACCCAAACCTCAGTTGGTTCTGGCTAGGTACGATCTTCAACATGTGCAATGAACCGTTAAAAGTGTTTTTAACATTTTCTTTACATAAATGTCAGTGTTTCTGTTTTCCTTTTTACGTCACGAACTCATTACCATATTCCCACATGCCAATGTGAACTTGGAAAAGTTCGACCCCGGTCTCTATACTCAATGTCTGGAATCGATGTCAATCTAATTGGTATATTTACACATGCAGTTTGCAATTTAAACTTAAAATATTACATATTGTGAAGAAGCCAGGCCCAGTATCATCAATGTAAGAAACAAACCAGCTTCATGCTGTGAGACACATGCGACCCAAGGAGGGACCAGTCTGCCGAATATCACCTTCGATAATACAATATATTGGTGTATTTGTATAGTCAAATATCGCTTTCTCTTAGTTTACACAGTTTTAAATTTGACATGTCATGGATTTGTTTACAAAATTCGGCATTTATAAATAACAATGAAATATTTAAATATGAAATGCTAAGGTATAGCATATCATATAGCAATATACTATGCACACGCTCCACTTTGGTCCAAATTGTTGAGATATGGTCAATTTATGTTATGGAAACGTCGCTTGTGCCGGTTTACGCGTATTTTAAGTAATAAATCTGATATGGGGGTGTGCTCACCGAAAATTTAGAAATGTAGGCATAATAAAGTGCGATTCCTGGTATCTATAGAAATAAAACCCACAATGTTATCTATTGTGGTCTAGGTATGCATGGTATGTAGGTATGATAAAATGCGATTTCCTGAAATCGGCAAAGATATTGACATCTTTTAGTATCAAAGTTTTATCACCGGACATTTATATAAAAGGTGAACAATCAGTATCGTTATTATTCTAGAATAATGGTAGAATTAATATTTATTTTATTTATTTACGCTGTCCTCTCGCTTTATTATACACACAGGGGATAGGGTGGATGGGTCTAAGACCCCCCTCTCTATGGCATAGGGCATTGTAAATATATTTTAAAGTTGAAACAGTCTACGCCAGAGTATATGGTATACGGCACATTAAGTAGATACCCACTTCATATAAATATTGAAAGCAGAATTATTTGCTATTTGCTGTCAACAAATAGTAATAAATTGTCATATAAATTGTATAATGTTTATGGCAATGTCTAAACTGCAGAAAGAAAATCCTAAATTTAAATTTGACTTAATTAGCAGTGTTAAAAATATACTAGACTAATGTGACCTAAATTTAGTTTGGATGCAACAAGCTATTCCCAAAATTATGTGGATAAATAGGATCTTTTAGATCATTTTACATAAGCATGGAAATTCTAAATTGAAAATTCATCAAAAGGTAATTATTATTATTATTATTATTTTAAACACTTATTCGAAAATTAATTATTTACAGCCTACCCTTGAAACTACGAATAATATTCTTGGAACTACCAAGCTGTAACCATAAGCTACCAATCGAAACCCGCAGATGTTCAAATATAAATCGCACTGATAGAATATGTAACCTATTATGTAAATACTAAACAGTCTGTGGGAGATGATTGAATATTTTATCTTAATAAATATGCTGCCCTTCATTACAGGTAATAAGAGGTTCATACCTATCAGTATACATCGTACTATAATTGTAAATATTCATAAATCTCTAAGTTCCCTAGGAGTATGTTTTGTGATTAAACTCCACTCGAGCTCCAAATTTCAAATATCAAACTTTATACACTTTGCATACATCGTACTGTTTTGTCTTGAATCCATTGAGCAATTCTATCGACTAATTGAGATATTATATCCAATAATGTCCACATATCCTTATTCTGTGACGTGCCATCCTCTATTGTTTAATCATTATTATTTATTTACTCTTATGTCACTACGTGTGATTCTATTATAATATAGTTCTGTTCTGTTCTGCTACAAACAACCCAAACATTATAAGTACCGGTACATGTTAATTGCCGGTCATACACGTTTTTAGTCATATGTTACGTTTAAGATGTTTAACGTAGTATTTGCCTACCCTATTTAATCTTCAATTTAAAATAATTAAATACAAAATTAATTTTAAATAACATAATTGTAATTTATGTTCTCTGTAGAAAGTGTACTCACCTGAGTACGCTGCGTATAGGAAGCTACGCCCATGGTTGCTTCCCCATTGCCATCCCGGCGTAGCTCAGTTGCAAAGTTGCCGTTTGCCTGGCCACTTCTACTCGTGTCGTGCGGCTCGTGCCGTATTCGTTTCACTCTTCCAACTACAATCAGACCCGCACTTCTCTGAATTCATCCTACGAAGTGTTATCTGCTTCCTTCCAAGCTTGTATTTCGTGTTAGAACCCCCTCCCCGTTAAAACTAGCGGACTATAATGTACTAATGCTCTGTGTATTTCGACTTGCCCTGCAAATGTCTGCTGAAGAGAATGCCACGTAGCAATAGACAAGTGCACAGTTCCGCCATTTAAGGAAGGTATTAGTTTCGATACTATATTTGTTTTGAACTCGAGACCCCAGTCGAGTGCCGTGATTCAGATCAAACAACCAAGAACACGACACTCGAGTCGTGATCCCACGTGACCCCCAACACGCGAACGTACTTCCCGATTCCCGGAACGTATTCCTCGAGATATGGACTGTGGGCCAAGCTAAGTAGTACAAAATAGCATTGTTGGCAAATGCTTTATATTAACACATAATAGGTATCAAGGTATTAAATCGTATGTCAGTTGTGGCAGAGAAATATCGGACAGACAGACAGACAGATATTTTACTTACGTCTCACCTCACATAAAATATGGTACATAAATAAAACACGGTAACAGCGAGCCATCCAATTAGGATTATGAGAGACTATGTATATAGAATAAAACCATATCACATTAAATATATGTAAGGATGTACACAAATAGCAACTACTTGTTAAATAAAATATTATACCTGAATCGTAATAAATGCTTGCAGGTCTTGGCAGTAAAACGCATGACATCTGGACTAGACATTATAAAACAAAACTTTGTCAGTATCAGTAAAACAGTGTGTGAGTTACGCTCTCCAGCTCCATGCTGTGAGACACATGCGTCCCAAGGAGGGGCCAGTCTGCCGAAATCAGCTAAGCTGGAAGGCGACTGTCAAAGCAGTAAACCCCACCACCACACATCATTAAAATTTAATCAATTCAGGACATACAACCTCACATAATAAAAGCAGATTACAAACAATATCAGTGTAAAGTGGGCAATGCAATAAAACATGACTTTCATCTTCCACTTGATTAATACAATTAAAACATATTCTTTCTAAAATAGGCAGGTTTACATAACGCCCCGTGTCTATTTTATAATGGGGCGACACCACAACTTCTGAGGTCATTATGTTGAACATGAAACACATTATTAATTTATATAAATTGTCCGAGGTCAAGACTTTTATATTTGTGGTGCACTCTCCACACCCAGTTCCTCGTTTTATCTCCTGCACATATGTACGATACTGTTATTATCGGACTATTTCCGGTGTAATATGGGTGTCCGTCAAGACGAACATCTGTCATCATTTTTACTTTCATTGTATTTAAATGATTCAGAAATGTATGTTAATGACCATAAAACTGTGATGGATTATTGGAATAGATTTGAATATATTACTTAGATTAGTTGTTCTGTTATATGCCGATGACAAAAAGTCAACTACAAAAGTCCTGAAACCATTTTGATCAGTATTGCTCAGATTGGAAAGACCAAACTCAAAATATTCCCAAAGCGCCATGTAAATCAAATTTTAAAAAAAAATAAACATACTGGGAACACGGGGCTTTTTTTGTTTGTTGATCAAAACCCAGAAACGATTATGTGAACAAGCCTCAAGAGCCTGTTTGCAATTTATGTGTACATAACTGACTGTAAATTTATGTATTCTCCATATCACTGTATGTGATTATAGCGCGCATAAGTGAGTCAAATTCTATTTTTAGACATATCCGGTTAAAAGATTCTGGTAATACCCTACACGATGACATGTGTGTGGCTGTTGTTTTATTTACGTACCTTACGTTGTATCCCGTATGTACCATGCTGAACAACATGATTCATCTATGAATCGAACAGAAATCTAAGCACACGATCCGTATTAACGGCGTATTAACATTTTATTTGGAGTTTAGTCAACCCAAGGCCTAGTACTCGAATTTGGCTATCACCGGAATTGGGTACATTCTTGGAAATTCTTGGAAATTTCCAATCTTGGACATTCTTGGAAATTCTAAAAATATACCTGACCTACTTTCGTGCCAAATTATGAGAATAAACTCTACTCTGTTCTGTTCTGATTCACTGGGGTCGACAATAGTTGTTACGTCAGACAACCGTGCGCTATGCACTATGCACTGTGCACTCTGATTGTTCCTTAACGTTGTCAACAAATAACAGCCCGAGAGTCGTCGAGAGTATATGACTTGAAAAAAAAAGAGAGGAGAGAATCAATGTCATGACCATAGTGATATTTAATAAGTTGCAAGCAGTTACTCTACACATAACAATGACTACTACAATATTCGGTCGTATGAATACAATTTCATATAAGACACGGCTCAAAAATCGTATGGAATATTATAATGTAACACTCACAATGAACAAAAGCGCTATTTATCATGGAAAGTTGTATTTCTTTAATATTTCTTAACTTTATTAAGAAACTTGCAGCTTCAATGGAATAAACACTTTGGTGATAATAACACAGTGTCCCGTTCGGGACTGTCAAAATTAATTAAAATAAATAACATCTAACGTTTGATTCAATAGTAAAGCTACACGCATTTGCTAAATACTTAAAATGAGTTTAATCCATTTCCGCGATTGACAACATCGAAACCAAATGTAATTATGGGAAAGAGTGGAATTACTGGAAAATCTAGTCCGCTAACATTCCTGATCAGTGTATCTATAGGCTTTTAAAACAATAATATAAGGTGATTCGTTGTTTCATTGGGAGGAAATGTATTACATAGGCAATATTAAAACTATTTGTGCATTATAATACTTAGAAAGGTTGGTTAGATCACGTGATTGTGTATTGCATTACTAATATTTAGGACTTCAAATTAGTTTGATGCCTATAAAATGTCACTTTTTACAGTAAATATTTCACAAGAAATATATGCTCTAGTTGCCAGGAAATCGCATTATTAAGGCCATGCATTGTTAAAAGAAAAAAGCAGAAACTTAGAATTGTCGGCGTACGCGCTCTTTAATAACAGGCTTAAATGTGTCTTGTGTGCACTTACATAGCAATCCTGGGGTGGTTTATGGTGTTATACTTTCCAACTCGGTCTTCTGAAATTGTAACATTTTAGGGGGCATGCCCTAGGAAAATTAAAAGTTAATGTGTGATCTGACATCCCCTAGGTACTAACCACCGCCCTGTAAAAAAAATAATCCTGGATCCGCCACTGACTTTAGGAATATTATGTGAGCATATTGTGATGATCTGAGGGTAATACACGTACTTTATATAGCGTATTCCTCCCGCCAAGTATTTATTGTTTATACACATCTGTTTCCAATAGATTCCCCATGCTTAAACACCTGGGTATAGAACCAAAATTAATTTATCTAGCACAAATACGTAATGAGTTATGGTATTATTAATGATTTTTGGCGCGTTTGGCTGCCATATTGGATTTTAAATATTGCCAACAGACACAGTTGTGTACACCCACTGATTTGCGTTTATAAACACGATAATTCTAGTCCATTTCCACTTTGCTAGTGTATGTAATTCAGTCATAACTAATGTAATGGAATTAAGTGGCGTACGTCTTTGTATATGTTGCTATTAAAACGGCTGAGATTCCAACTAATGTATATTTTATTGTACTAGATTTGGTAGTACAACAATCCCATTCGATAATAGAACACATTGGTGCATTTTTATACTCAAATATAGCTTTTTCTTAGTTTCCATAGTGTTAAATTTGGCATGTTATGGATTTGTTTACAAAATTCCGCATTTATGTAAAAGAAATAATAAAAATTAAAATGGATCATATCATATTATATAGTAATGCACTATGCTTAAGCTCCATTTTTGTACAAAGTGGCTTTTTCGAAATTAGGCCCCATTTCAAATTGCGTTAAATCAAAAAGGCTAATATTTACTTGTAGTCCCGAGAGGCATTTTTATCATGCTTGCGCAAAGCACATGCGTACCATCGTGTGGAACCAGTTTATAGCGAGTTCCGATAGCAACTTCCGGTGAAACAAAACATGTGCTGAATGTGTTTAGACCAGTGACTGAGTGTTTTAAAGTTGTTCTGTCTACGCTAGACCCAATGCACACTTCTGTTTAAATGGGTTACAGAAAACGATATCACGTAAGTGTGTGGTGTAGTGGTAGTAGTACGATCGTCATCGTTGTACAGCTGTTAACCTAAAATAATGGGCGAAATATGAAGCTCTTTGAAGTATTCTAACAAGACGTGACAGTGTTACTAACAGATGACAATCCTGTTTCTTGGACAAAGTGTTACACAGGCATCCTCTTGAAAAGAAAATCAGTTGAACTGATTACACCATAAACTTATCTGATTATTGGCAATTTAGGGATGGGAGACGATTCACCTTTTTCTTTTCTGATTCGATTTTCGATATGGGACATCTCGGTTTGATTTATTCACGACACAGGCACGTGCCACTGAATTTAATCATAATAAACATTATTTGTATAATTTCCGCCTGCACCCCCATCCCTTTTCTTCCATTCTATTCACAGATCATTTTATAAAATGCAATGATACCTGCGACATTAGAATAACTCAATTTTGTAAGGATACTGATGGATATCGCAGAAGGCAAATAAGCTGTGGTTTTGTACTACAAATTGTAGCTCTATTATAATAATGTACCCAATTAACGTGGTTAATGTTTTGATGTATTTTTTCTTTCTTTTCTTTTTCTTTTTCTTTCTTTCTTTTTTCTTTCTTTCTTTTTTCAGTCGCTTTCAAGATTCTTTCACTTATATCATGTGTCAGTTTAGGGCAGGAGGAAACCCGCAACATCCGTAGCACTGAATGTTGCAGTAAACCTGCGAGTACCGGCTGGTACTGACAAGA
>JAUTBT010043720.1:0-35452 GCA_032361225.1 Lepetodrilus schrolli | reverse complement strand
TCAACTCCCTGGGGATCATACAACCCAAGCTGCCGTTCAAGGCGCTACAAGGTTATCATTCACATGTCCATCTCATCGTTCCGGGTACCCATTCTCTGCTGGGTGAACAGAGGCATTATTGAACTAAGCCACTTGCCTAAGGTGACACCACAAGCTTTTCAGCCTGTGATTCAGTGTGGGGCAGGAACGAATCCTCGAACGTGCTTCACTTTAACCTGAGCGGTCACGGGACCATGTGCCACCATGGCACAGGTAACCGATACATTTTGCCAAGAAAGTAACTGACAAAGTATTTTTTCTGTAATTGTTCATTTCAGTTTCTGAAGACCAATCGACTCCAAGCCCAGGAAAGGGATCTGTTCACATACTTCTTCACACAGCCGGCTAAGTTAAAACAGACTGTAGAGGAAATCACCGAGAGACTTCAAGCTCAGACACTACAGTAATCTGTTGTTTGATACCAATGTATGCCGGGCAGCAATAATATACACTCATCACAGGCATAGTGAGAATGAGATTGTGGCCATTAAGCTAGGTTTCCCCTGAGAACACACAGATAAGAGACTAATTGTGTCTGTTTTTGTGCTCGGACCCCAAATAGTATAAAATGCAGAGAATTCAAATATGCCAGATGAACTCTAGCAGAACAGGCCCAGAATGGGAAATTCATGAAACATGTTGAATAGTTGTACGATTCATCATCTGTCGTGTTTATTGTGTTGTTGATAAATATGGCAGGTCACTTAAAATGGAACATTTAATTGTAAATATTTACTATGAAGTGACATATGAAATATGAAATATACGAGTGGAAATATGTTACGAGTGAAAAATAAATTAATTATGATTGTCATGTTCTGCTTTTGTTCAGTCTTTGCAAGACTTTCCTAATGCATTACTGCCATTCATCTTGGAATCTGTGTTACACCTATGGAACATTGGCAAGTTATGTAACTACATCACAAAACATATTTCTTTAGTTGTTGGTTGGTTGATTTGGGGTTTAAAGCCACTTTCTTTGGTAGTCCTGATATAGATAATCACAGTATACTATAAAACTTTTGTGGCAGCGTATCATTTCTCAAAGCTCTTGTATCGACTACGAAACCATAAGTACTCTCATAGCAATCTCTTACACATGGCGGTCGTGCACGTACAAGATCGATATGGTTTCATAAATCATCGTGAATATGAGAGCTTCGAGAAATGATACCCGTACCAAGATGGTCAGTATTAGTCCTAGTAGGACGTGGGTCTCTGATGGAGGGTCAATCAACGAGTGGTATCCTGGTAGAATGACCAGTTTGGTTTGGTGCCAAGGAAGGACGCGATGAGTTGAAGGGGAGACAACCCCTGCACAAACTAACAACACGTGTGCTACTCCTGTATGTAGTTTAATCCTATTCATGTGCTCATTATGCATTCTCTCATATCCAATTCCAACAATCGTATAGATAACATAATAAGATGGAAACAGCACAACATTTCTGGCTAAAGTCCTTTAAGACAAATCTAACCAACAACATCACAATGCTACCAGTATTCTCCCAACGTCAACAACACATAGGTTAAAATTGATATGGAACAAAATACAATCAACATGGCCAGGCAGGTAATCAAGCCAGCTTGTAACCATGGTAACTCACCATACTTGTGAACATTTCAACCCAACATTGATTTAGTTAGAAATTAGTTTGTATCTCCAGTGCCAATTAGTCAACTTTCCATTTAAATTTGTTAGTAATGGTTCTATTTCGTTTTTAAAAGTACTTGTCAGTAAGGCAAATTGAAAATAAAATGTAGTTAGTAAAATTTAGTTACTACAGTTTGCCCCAATGAAGTTGTTACACTATTCTACCTTCATCACATCACGATCTATCCACTTTTATTAATAATTAAATCGTTATGGTGTGAACGTCCAGAAGCAACTGACCGATTGAAAAACGAGTGTCTACGATGTCAGAAATTATGGACGGAGGATGAAGGAATGAAGACAACATAATGGATGAATAAATAGCAACAACCAGTTCTCTCTATCACTTGGTACTCGTATGATAATAATTCATTTTTAAAGCGCGAACGAGTTATTGTGATTTTGCATTGCAGCGGGAATCTCCCAACCATATGCACCATTTTAAAAGCAATTTGTTGTCAAACCAAAATATGCATGTAAGTGTATCAATTATCATCACAGGATAAAATTTCAAATAGTTTCAGACAGGATGCCTCAAGTAAACTGCACAAGGATAATAATTACCATACAAGCATCAATCTGAACTTCTTGACCTTTGCACTGCTACACTAAACTCGCCAACAAATAAAATTGAAAGATGAAATATTTATTACTTGACACTCGACACCTATTTCAGATTTGGCTCTCACCTCATTCATTAAACATTTTGGACACAATTAAAATTCTTAAGCAAACTTGGGAATTGCGACAATGTCACTGTTACAACTGACCTCCAGTGAGTGTAGTTTGTGATGTTCAACTACTGTTTGTGTTATGTGCAGTTGTTCAGAAGTATTTGTATGCATGGAAAGTATGAAGGGGTGTAGGAAAATGGCCACTTAAAGCTGGATAATCAATATATTTCTTTCACAGGATCAAAGAAATTTGTCATATATTCCGTAATTTTCTGCCGTTTATTTCGATTGAATAGATATTTGACTCATTGGATGTTTATAATATAAAATAGTGTATTAATTTGAGAAAGTTTCCAATGAATATTGTCTTCTTGGCATACTTTATCAGTGGAATCTTTTTGAATATATCTTTAGTGATTACATTGATATAATATAATAGGAATGTTTCAACAATGACAACATATTCCAAATGAATTGGTGCGAGGCTTATCAATAAATTGTATTAAAGCAACTCCATATCTGATCAAGGTATACAAGGATACTTGTACACAGAAAACATTGTATATACAAACAAAAGCAATATATACAAATAAATAGAAATAAGGAAATAACACAATTGTAGAAATAGATATGGAAAGTATAAGACTAGTGTGGTTGGCAAGGAAAAACCAATGAATAGCCAACTGGAAACGTTCTGCATGGCTAAACTGGTTCTACAACTACACAGCTTCTGACACCTGCATGTATAGATGTTACTGTGTTTGACATGACTCTTGCCCGAATATAGTCTCCAACATCTTTAGTAGGAAGAATTACCTATTTTAAGATGACGTGTAAACAGGGAAATTGACCATTATTAATGAATAATGTTCTGTTCCTAATACAGCTTTATCAATATTCATGATTTCATTTTATTACACACACAAGCATATCTAATATAAACTTTTAAAATAGGTTTATATTGCAGGATTTAGAATTCTACCTGTATGAAGTGACCTGTAAATTTGAAGACTGACTTGCGTAACATTAAATTAATTACATTCTGTTACATTCGATGCATCCTAGTAGTTCACTGACAGAGACTTTATAAGTCTGTCAGCGTTGTACTTTATTTGTTATGTTGGGAATGTTGAAAAGACTGTACAAGCTTGGTCCACATGAGCATGTTGATATTTATACGACTTAAACAGTGCAACAATTGATACAGGTATATAATCTGGTCATATTGGTACTAACTACATCTGAATCAACCGCAGACCTGTCAACACTACGGTGAAGCTAAGGGCGAGAAACCTTGGGTCTCGGGGGTCAGAGTTCACTCAGGTTCAGGACAGGGGGAGGATTTGGGATGCAAACCTACTCCCTAATTCCCCTCGCTGCCCATTTGCCAACAACCCAACTCTAAGACCATTAAATACACAACAGTTGACAGGCCTGGGCTGCATTCAGGCTGCTTTCAGGCTGCATTCAGGCTGCTCTACAATTACTACGCTACTTTTCTACAAAGTAGTAGTTGGCTGATCGGGTTTGTAGGAAAATAGCAGGTTTGCGCATGCGTCCAGTCCATTCATTTCATGCTTTGGGTTTTCCTACATTTTCCTACAAAACAAGACCCATAGTGAAAAGTAGTACTACATATTTACTACATATGCTGGCTGAATGGCTTCCGTAGCACTACAAAATACCATGTAGAGATAAGTAGTGCAGCTAGAATGCACCCCTGCATATGCTAGTAGTTGGTATTACACAAAGTCTACTACAAATCTTCTCGAACCTCGTCACGGCACACTATTACCACTTTCATCCTTGGTCGGGGCTTCTATATGCTACTACACAGCCCCAACCAAGGTCGAGACATGAATTAACAACACATTAGGGTATAACCATATCACACAGTGAGAGTGATTATGGAGTTTAACGTCGCAGGAATCTTTCACCCATTTGCGACAATATCCCCGTATCTCACAGGAATCGACCCTAACATTATGATAAAGCCTATGGTTTCATATACAGCACACAATGCACTAGAATTATCTATGCATACATACACATTGCTACATTTTTGCTACAAAGTTTCAAATAATAGTTATACATGTTGCAGGGTTGCGTAACATCTTTGAAAATTTACATAGTCAAGATATACAGACATGGTTTTCGCAAACGGAAGAACCACTCGAGTTGCAATGCATTTTCACAACTTGGTTTGCATGGTATTACTGATATTAATTCCACTATATACAACATAGTCTGGTAATCTGTGCAAGTGAAGTAAGCTGAAACATCTAGCCTGTACAATGTTTTCTTGTGGGTTCATTTCAGCATAAAGTAAAAGTCTACAGTTCTAGAATTATCACATGGCCAAGTTGTCCATTCTGCACCAGCTCACAACAGCGCAGTGACTAAGATCATTTGATTATTGCACAAATATGGCTGCCCTGTGACCAGCCTCAATACCCCTGTTCTGCTGGTTAGTTGGTCAAAACCTCGACTGGTCAAAATCTTCATCTCTGCTCATCTCCGTCACTTGCTTGTTCTTACTCTCAAGCCAACAAGCTCCATTTCTTCAGATGAAGAAGCATTTTGATAAGTATCTTCATTTCTTGATTTTGTTCCATCGTCAGACTCCATCCCAAGCTGGATGCACGCATCTACTTCATTGGAACTCGTGATATGGGCACAGCTACGGGGAGATAACTCTAGAGTACTATTAAACTTGGAGTGGGGGGTCCTGCCTAAGTTTGCAGTAATCTCGTCGACATCCTAGGCTGGCTGATATTAATACAACGACTTCATGCCTTCGTCTTCAAATTGGGCCCAAGCATCGTTCAGTTCGATGAAAATCATACGTGCCAAGCTTTCATATGGAGATCCAGTCAGCTGTTGGGGATAAAAGAATTGGTCAATGGCAAAATATTACTAAAATACACACAAATCCAGATCCAAGGGTTCTGTAAAATGGTTGAAAACATTTTCAGAAATATAAATAGATATACACATGCACTACATATCCATGCATAATTACATAAACTTTCAGCTCAATATTCTGGAGAAGTGGAAATAGATTAAACATATATTTTTTTTAAAAAAGAATGATGATTGGTATTCAAGCTGTAAAGCATATTTTTATACTGCTCCTCAAAGTGGAAATGTCATTGTTCCCAGACAGTGCATTAATAGGATTCCTTTAACCCTCTCCCTGCTGGATTAGGCACAGGTTGCCTTCAGCATGGAGAGGGTTAAGATTTAAATATGATAAACCTTGCAAGTATTTGTCATAGAAAGGCGAACTATCTGGTCATCTTGACCCACCTTATCTGGGTGGACAGACAGCACAGCCTTCCTGTAGACTTTCTTGACCTGGTTTGCCGACACCAGCTGATGCATCCCGCACTGCTTCCATCGTGTCTCCTCCTCCCACAAAACATTCTGTAGTGAGCAGAGCAATGCCCGGATGTTCTTCTCCTTCCCCTTGGTCCACTCCAGAACCTGCGCAACAATGCACATTAATAATAACAATAATCTTTTTGTATTTTTTTTTTTTTTTAAATAATTGGGGTTTAGAGATTCTTCCAAGATTCTTTCACATATCACGTCTTGTCAGTTTAGGCCGCAACACCTGCAGTGCTGAATGTTGCACTAAACCTGCAAAAACTGGCTGGAAATGATGCAGTAATAAGAATTATAAAAGTATTCATAATATGCAACACTTCATGTACTCGAGTATGCTCATAGTGCTACTCATCACGTATGGGTGAAAGATTCCCGCTGTGACGTAAAACAATAATTCACTCACTCACTCACTCATAGTGCTACAAAGTTTGAGGAATAAGTTGGCTGTTAATAAATAAATAATAATAGTAATAATAAGAGTCATGTTTACATAGCGAATTCTTCACAACATGTAATAGAGCATTACTTTGAGCTTATCTGGATCCATATTTTCTGACATGATTTGTTTCTTCATATCTCCAAGAGTTTTCGGTCCATCAGCATCCTTCTTCTGAAACGTGTGGTTCCCAAGAAGGTCCTCAAACTCATGCTCTGATACTTTAGGCTTAGGACCTGGAATCATAGAATCACATACTGCACAAGGCAAATAACTGAAGAACTGAATAGTAACCTGATCATACTGATACAGCTCCAGAGAAGTCACACTTAATTATAGTATGCCAAGGAATCTGTGGGATGATGCCATGATATTATCTGAAAGTCTTCTTTCGATGGAATAAATCCACACTCTGAGGCTTGTGACATGTCAAAACCTCCTTGATCTCCTGACTTAATGAAGACCCTATCTTGTTCCTCTCATTAGAAACTATTTGGGGAATTTACAGGATTCAGGTTTTAAAATGTATATACTTAAATCCCCTCCTTTTTCTATCAAAATCTTTTCTTGCCCCACCGACACATTCCGAAATCCTCCATATTCCTCAGTGACTTGTCAACAGTCCACAAAAACTCACCAAAACCTTTCCTAGTCCCGCGTTCCGATCGGTTTCCGATGACGCTGGAGCTGTAGTTTGGCTTTGCTGGCTGAGGCTGTGCCGGAGTCTGTGGCACAGGAGAGGACCTCCCTCCTTGCCAGCCGCCACCACCTGCACAGAACATATGATAATAATGCCAGCCCACACCACCTGCACAGAACGTACGATAATAATGCCAGCCCACACCACCTGCACAGAACGTACGATAATAATGCCAGCCACCACCACCTGCACAGAACGTACAATAATAATGCCAGCCCACACCACCTGCACAGAACGTACGATAATAATGCCAGCCCACACCACCTGCACAAAACGTACGATAATAATGCCAGCCCACACCACCTGCACAGAACTTACGATAATAATGCCAGCCCACACCACCTGCACAGAACGTACGATAATAATGCCAGCCTACACCACCTGCACAGAACTTACGATAATAATGCCAGCCCACACCACCTGCACAGAACATACAATAATAGTGCCAGCCCATACCACCTGCACAGATACGCAACAACAATGTCCAACATTAAACAATGCCTTGAATAATACATGAATAACAGATTTACAGATTTCTCAAATTTCGAGTTATACTGAAATCTTGATTTTGTTTCTCGCTCAGCAGCAAAATCACTGTCAGTGTTAAATGAAATTTCTAAACCTAAATTTGCAACAGGAACCATTAATCTATTTTTTAAATATCGCTGCCATGTCTGAACACTCAGTTGTGTAGCCTATCCCACCTTGATGTAGTCTGGAAATCACATGGACATCCTTACATACAGATCCAAACATTGCTGTATTGGATGTTACAATGGTGGAAGGGAAACATTTTCCTTCATGATATTACCTGAACCCGCAGGTGCTTGAGCTGTCTGCTGTGGAGCTGGTTGTCGTGGTAATGGTTGCCGTGGCGCTCCTCCACTCAATGCCTGTCCCTTGAAATTACCATGACTACTGCTGCTCTTCATACCGGCCATCTTGCCTGCAGGAACACCACATTCATTTCAATAAGACATCCTTAAAATAACAATCCTACCTTGCTGTAACCAAAAAAATTCCATTCCATAAATCATCTTGCAATCATGTTACAATTGTAATAATGACCAATTGTCTCAATTCCTATTTAATACAGTAATCAACTGCTAATTTCTTTGTAAATAAATGTATGAATGAATAAATTGGTGCTTTATGTCGCAGGGGGAATATTCCACCCATACGAAGCGACTTTGTAAAATATCTAGATTCCTTTGTAAAATTCATCGCATATGGGTGAAATATTCCCGCTGCAACATAACTTATTCATACTTTGTAAAATATCTAGATCTGACAGGTGAGTGAATTACTGTTTTACGTCACAGCGGGAATCTTTCACCCATACGTGACCGATGGATCCGCCAGGACTTACTTAAGTCAGCAAATGGATCCGCCGAGGGTATGGGTCCGATTCCGCTGGACTGCGAAGTGGACATTGGTGTTGCCAGTCCACCTGGCTGTGTCAGGAAGGACGACGAGCTGTGGCTCTTTATCATTCCGATACCCCCGGCATTTGACGGAGCGGGAATATTATTCTTGTTTCCGCTCTCCATGATGTTAGTGGCATCCCAGTTCCCCATCAAGTTATCACTGCCCCCCGAGCTGGCACTGGGCGTTTCCATGAAGTTGAGAAACTCATCTTGCGCTGCAGGCTTGGAGGATCCGCCATTTTCAACATTGGCGGCGGAACCGCTCATGAAGGGATCGAAACTTCCAGAAGAACTCCCGGGATCGTTATTTTGACTAGACTGCTGAGGAGCAGGCATTTCTTTGAACGGGTCAAAGATAGTATCGAACGTCGCGGTTGGTTGTGTACTAGAAGAAGTAGGTTCTGCCGAACCACCGAGTAGGTCAAAGTTGTTTTGGTCGCTCCCTATATTCAATAAATCTACTTCATCGGCAAGATGTTCCTGGTTTCCACTCTTTCCGTTCATATTCAGCAGGTCGACCGGATCCTCACTGGGAACTCCGAACCCTCCGAAGAAATCAGCGTCCTGGGATTTCTGCGGTTGACCCGCGTTGTCGCTGCCATTGCTGCTGTGCGTTCCAGCTCTGTCCCGTGACAACGACCCAAAGTCGTCCTCGTCTTCATCCTCGCTCGCCTCCAGGAGTTGCACCTCCACCTCGGGAGGTTCCTGTATAACAGTTGTCTCCCCTTCCTCTTGTTGTTGCTGGTCCTGCCAGTCCAGGGTGGTGAAGAAGCAGGACGTGGTCTTGGGTTCCGGGGCGGCTCTCTGGGGCTGAGGTGACGCTGGCGGCTTCTTGCTGGGCGTCGACGGCTGGTGGACGGGACTGGCCGAGGGGCTGTCGGAGGCCAGGCTGGACGTCCGACTGAGATGAGCTTTTGTCCACTCAGATGCACCTGCAAATACCAAAATGTTGCATTTATGTCCAATAAATGTCAAGATATGAATCAAGATATGAATGTCCCATGATAGAAACCTTGATAGTGAAGGATGATCATTAGGATGAGGAGTGCTCGCAGGTCTACTGCAACATTCAGTGCTACGGATGTTGCGTGTTTCCTCCTGCCCTAAACTGACAAGTCGTGATATAAGTGAAAGAATCTTGAAAGCGACTTAAAACCCCAATCAAAAAAATAGAAAAAAAGAGGAGAGACCTGATGGTGTTTGGCATCTATATGCATATTGTTGTAAAGGAGTTGATGATGCTGATGTGGGTTTTCTTTCCTTCCAGTGGAACAGGAGAATGACCTACTGGTGTGTGGCGACTGCCAGGCCAACTTCCCGCTCAAGGACATACTCCGCTTCATCCGGCACAAAGTGCGGCGCTGCAACAAGGAGAACATCGACCTCCTGGATGGCGTGGACTTTGACGACGATGCCGGCGACACGGAGACTGCGGCTCTGGCATGCATTGGGTCCAAGCAGCCGAGCATTTCGGCGCCGATTGCGCGGAAGGAGTCCGTCGAGTCACGACATTCACCTCGGCCGTCATTGGACTCCCAGAAAGACGTCGTGACGCATGAAGAGAAGCCGCCTCCGTCGCTGCAGCGCATGATGACCGATAACGACGACGATGACGATGATGACGACAACGATGCCACCAAGCACAATGCAAAGGAACGAGTTCCTCTTCAGCCTAAGAAAGTTGTGGATGCAGAATCAAATACTACACTATCAGGTTTGTATACTTTCTCGTTTAATATTTGTACTAGATGTTGTCATTCATGAATGGTACCAACTCTATATACTAGCTTATGCTACTAGTCTGGTGGGCAGACAATACTGAAAGCGTGCCTTCACCTATTTTGTACAAGAGTGTAGTTTTAGATACTTTCTTTTTAAGGCCAAGTCAGCTACTAGTTGTCTTATTTTTTCAAGAGCTACTTATTTAAAGTAAGGCTGTAAAATGAAAAATAACTAAAAACAAATAACAAATTGCGAACCATTGCACTTTCAGAAGAAACTGTTATTAAATATTTGTAGGATTTTCTCCAGAAAATAGATTATATATATATATGGTAGTTGTAATGAGATCATGTCTACAACTATATTATGAATATAATTTGACATTCTGTGGGCAGTCATTTTGAGATTCTGGGATGTACCCTATTACATGAGATGTACACAAACTTGTGTCATTGACATTACACATGTACATTACACATGTACATTACACATGTACATTACACATGCACAATACACATGTACAATACACATGTACAATACACATTACATTACACACATGTACATTACATTACACACATGTACATTACACACATGTACATTACACACATGTACATTACACACATGTACATTACACACATGTACATTACACACATGCACATTACACACATGCACATTACACGTGCATTACACACGTGTACATTACACACGCGTACATTACACACGCGTACATTACACACACGTACGTACGTACACTACACACATGTACATTACACACATGTACAATACTATGATTAATTTTTATCTTTCATAAGGAAAACATTTAGGTTTACATAATTTGTAAGTGTGTCTACTGGACACAATATCATACCTTCTAATTTATTTAGGTTTACATATAATTATTATATTAGTTTTCCAAAATGAAGTAAAATAAATACATTTATGTCAGTGTAATATCATTCAAGTAAAGTGAAGCCCATAATAAGTATCAATTGTGTCTTAAAGAAAAACTAGTATGTTGTTCACACAAAGTTTGATGATCCGTGCATATATGACTGAGCACGTCATACTGTTTGCTGTTCTATATCTTTAAATGTCACTTGACTTGATGACATTTGCTGTGAAAAGAATGGACCATGTATTAATATGTCAATTACTTGGGTTGTCTAGAAAATGATGGCGAATTACTATTTCAGTCTCGATCGGCCATTAACAGTTGGCGAGTTGGATAGGCTGACGGAGCTGAAATATTCATATGATAGTAATAAGCATGGGACTGTCAGATGGATATGTCGGCTAGCTGCTGTAATCTGAGACGAGACTGAAAATGGAGGTTGAGCTATGAATGTTCCGTTATTCATAAGCCCTCGGAAGACATGTGCACTGAAAACCATGCTTTATGGCCTGTAATTCTTGGTTGCCATGGTTTATCCTCCACGCAGAATGCATTTGGATGATTTAAAATAAATGGGAAAAAAAAGCTGTTTTCCTGATTATACTTTGATGAAAGCAAAATTATATGTTTTATAAACAGTACAACTGTTGAGAAATAAGTAGGAAACTAGCCAGCCCTAAAATCTAAATTTTCAATTGCATTCAATAGGAAATGGAAAGATTTAGAAAATTACTAATCCTGCTTGGGGAGTCTGTTTACCACTATATGTAATTCTTTTGTTATTTTGGACTTAATTATTGTTCTCTTGGTCTTCAGGAAATCATTCAAATTTGTTTATTATTACTTCTTGATTTGTATGTAATCGTATACCCTAAAGTGAAATTGGATACTATTGCTAGAAAAACTAAAGTATATTTTACTGTATTGTTTTGGGGAAAGTTATCCTGTATAAGTGAATTACTGTAAGGTCAACATACAAACAAGAAAAACAACATTAAAGAAGTGTTGTTTAGGTGGTTCACTTAAAATAATTGCTTTATAGGACATAGAAATATTCTGATCCATAGCCATTTTCAAGTTGTTGTGAAACTATTTAGATATGTCTAGTTTGACATGACAGTTTGATCATACTCGTTTGCATACAAGGATGGCTTTGGCTGACCAACTGTTGTGTAGAACTAGTCATGAATATATTCACAAAGAGACCGCAGCCACTTTATGAATGGCTTAATTTTACTCACATACACCCCCCCTCCCACACACACATATACACACCCTACACATACTCACACTCACACACACACACACACACACATACACACCCTACACATACTCACACTCACACACACACACACACACACACACACACACACACACACACACTCACACATAGCTAAATTGAACCCGTTCTCGTGGAATAAGTCGACAAGCAAAGACTGGCGTCTCGAAATTTTATTCAGTAGTGAAGGGCTACGATTGTTTTGTGTGGATGGATCAAAGCTTCAAGGATGTATGCAATGTGCTGGGGGCAACCTGATTATCATGGCTAATGTATTCGCCAAGACTTGAATGGCTGCTGTCATGGGGTCTTGACCCAAGTAATAGCTTGCAAGGTGGTTTTCAGATGTTGGACAATGTCAGACAATAAAATTAGGAGTGGTCACTCGGTCAGTACAATCCCCTCAAGGTCATGTACTATTGAGGATCCGGTTGGCCAAGTGGTGATCACAACAGACTTGGGTTTATTATCAGTTACTTTATTGCTTATGTCTTACTCAGTTGCACATAATCGTATCGGCATTGCCATACTTTTATCAAGATTTGGAATTTTGCACTTCATTATTTTGAACCACAAATAAAGTTAGTGACTTGACCAACTATTATTACATTCAGTGCTACAGCTGTTGCAGGTTTCCTCCTGCCCTAAACTGACAAGCCGTGAAATAAGTGAAATAATCTTGAAAGTGGTTCTATACCCTAATTCCAAAAGTATGTATATTTATCCAATAGTTTTACAATAGTGTTAACATGACGGGTGGTTTTTCCATCCGAAATGAGATTGGTTGTTGCCAATCGTTGTCAAGTGTCTATGTGGCAAGTTTCATCACCAATCTTGGTCTCGGTCATGAACAATAATGCACATCTGACATTCTCAGCTCTCTGGAATCCGTTTCTAGCCGTGGAGAACCCTGAGTTGAAGGCATTTGCTATCTTGTGAAAATTATGAGGAGAATCTAGCCCAAATTAATTTCTTGGATCTTTTCATGAGGACGGATATTGGCCACTATAGGTATTGTAGTAAGTCACTGATTACTCACCCTTTGAAGCATCATGGGTCAAGGATACAGGAAAGAGAGATTTTAATCATTTACTTTAGATGGTATTTAAAAAAAAATAGAAGACAGATTTCAGAAACATGGAATAGACTTGAAAGTGATTAGTCTTGAACAGAAGTAACCAGATAGCTTAGGGACTACATTTAAGTAGGTGCAACTCCCAACCCCTGTTGTCTATCATCAGACAGCTAATCTCTTTGAGGCAACATATGATGGTTGGTACGGTTGGAAGTGCTCTTATCTCTCTCTCTTCTCTCTCTCTCTCTCTTTTTCTCTTTCTCTCTATCTCTATCTTTCTCTCTCTCTCTATCTTTCTTTCTCTCTCTCTTTCTCTCTCCTCTCTCTCTCTTTTCTCTCTCTCTTTATCTCTCTCTCTTTTCTCTCTCTCTCTCTCTCTCTCTTTCTCTCCTCTCTCTCTCCTGGTTGATACCCTGTATATGGAGTAGTGGCCAGGACATGCTGTTCATACTTGTCTTCCTTTGTTGTGGGCCAGCTGCCCCCCATGTGGAGCCTCCTGACCAGGATATGGGCCAGTAAGGTTGTTATAACTCGTGTCTAGGTCTACCTGTCCACTTGGCTTATCTGCAGCACTGTACACCCCCCAGGTGACCTCCTAGGGTGACCTCCTAGAGACGGGCACTAGTATCCTAGGAGATGAGTTCCATGGTGTAGTGTTTACCTTCTATAATCTCGACTGTCTCCAATGGTATCTCTCATGGAGCGCTCCAAAGCCGATTTGCTTGCATCTCCTACCTGTGAAATTAAAACTTTTTCAAAACGTCTGCAGTTACTCCATATTGCACCCCGTTGTTTTCTCACTGTTCCTACAAACACTAGCAGATTAAGCAGACAAGAGCATGCCCTGAGGACATACATGTATGCGTGTGTCTTTGTCTATCCATGCGGGGAAAGCCACCACCCAGACACAGACTGGGCAACAGTCGGTTAATTATGAACTGTTGTTAGGCAAATAGTATTGACCCTGGGTAGCCGTGTTGGGCAACAGACTGGTCTGCCAGAAGAACTGCAGGATGTCAGTTGAGGTCAATCCTGGTGATGCTGTCTGGACATGGCCATCTGTACTGACCCACCATCTGCAGATGTATAGACAAGTCCATGGTGAGGGCTGAAGTCCATAATATAGACCGAAATTCTATATGGACAGTGACACACCATCTGAAGGTGTATAGACAAATCAATGGTATGGGCATGTCCATAATATAAACTGGAATTCTGATATAGACGCTCACCATCTGCAGATGTATAGATAAGTCCATGATCCATAGATTTTCATAGAAATGTTATCATGTTATAGAGAGGAGTCAATGTAGTATATTGACATTGTTGTTTACAAACATGAGAAACATTTTCAACAGATAACAATATTTCAAAGATAAATACTTGTTTTATTTCTGTAAAATAATATTTGGTAGAATGGTCTAAAATCTATACTGTGTAGTATTGCTGTACAAGAAGGAGGGTTGAAGTTGAAAATGGGGTAGGTTGTATGAGAAAGTCGCGTATGGGTGAAATAATTCTGCTGTGACGTAAAGCACTAATTCATCATCACCTTGTATGAGAACAAATTTGAATTGCGTTGAAATGGGGATAAAAAAGTTTTGAGGCCTGCCCATTTCTTGCTAATGTCAAGTTACAGACTGGACAATATTTATATGTAGTCTTCATGAAAACTTTATGAAATATTTTGTGTACAATCAAACTGAATTTAATTAATATTTCCACTCCAGACAAACTTAATTTAATTAATATTTCCACTCTGTTAAATATGATTTAATATCCCCTAGCTAATTATCATTTGAGATATTTTAGTTGGGTAAATACAATTAATAATTCTCTGGGTATATGGTCGCCATTGATGCTATATTACATGTTGGTACTGTACAGCTTATTGACAAGGGTTGCACTGCATGTTATGCTGAATACTGGGTTATATTATCTGGTAAGTATTGGTGTATGCAGTGTATTATATTACGTTTATTGCTATGTCAGGTTGAATCTGTTCACCTCCATTGGCCGACTGTCCATGGACTCTCCGACCTTGGCTTTCATGTCTTTGCCGCGTGTATATTTTTAGCCTGTTTCTCTATCTGCAGGGCCTAGGTATCATATATTGTGCCTATGATGTGTTACGTGCAGTTGATCAACACCGTGGGGTGTTGGTGGATTATGAGAGAGTGGGTCTAGACTGCAAACCCAAATGGTCGAGTTTGAATCCCGTCTGTGGGTACGATGTGATCCCCCATGGTGTAGAGCATGCAAGGAGAATTAGGATGCAATGTTTGCATTAATATTGCAAGTATGGCCCGTTTATCTGCATTGGCCATGGTTTCATAGTTGTGTTGTAATGCAAAACTATTGCAGGTTTGCCTTGTGTTAATATTGCTGAAATGGTTTGGAAAATGGCATAAAACCATGCCTCAATTGAAGTCCTATCTCAACAGGTAGAACGCTGCATATGCAATATTTCAGGTAGATGTTTGTATGTGCATTTTTTCAGGTGGATGTGCAGGGTGTGCATTCTTTCACGTAGTTGTTTGGGTGTGCATTATTTCTGGTAGATCTTGGGGTGTGCATTATCCCAGGTAGATATATATTAGGTGTGGGTTATTGCAGATGTGTGGGTATGCATTATTGCAGATGTGTGGGTATGCATTATTGCAGATAGATCGATAGGTGTGCAACATTGTGATCATTGCAGGTAGATGTGTTAATTATTGCTGGAGTGAATGTGGATGTCCTAACATTTGTGTGGGTAGATAATACATGCAGAAGATACACTGTCAGTTGGTGTAGTGTTCTCTCCACAATCTTAATCGTCACTGGTCACAGCGGTGGGTTGGGAAGTTTGTCCGTCCATGGATAAAACTGTCCAATTGGATCGGTATACAAACTGAATGTTATACGTACAGTGCAAGTTCATGCATCCCCGCAGTATTCAACCATTGCAATATCACGCCTGCTTTAACTCGTATTCAACAGCTCTGGGACATTCTTATCAAGCAAGGTAGTCCGTGCATTGAAATATATGTGGGATGGACTATTATAAAATGGGAATACAGCAAGGAACAGAAATGACATAGAAAAATGTCATGTTCTTCTTTAGCTTTTTATTTTGCATTATCTGATTGATGTAGCTAAGTAAAGGGCTTTTACTTCCAGGTTCCATAGTAGTAGAATAGAAATGTATTGATTTCATTGATCACGTTGACACGGTGACCTACTGGATTTTTATTTAATCCTTTAACTGGACAACCGTGCATGTGAAGTCTTTGTAAATATACCTCCAGAATACAGACTTAATAAGTCAGCCGTGAAGTCGTGCTGACGTACGCCGTTACCAAATTTCACCTACAGTTAATTTATGTCACTTGTAGGTATCTCTATGTGAACTGATATGCATAGGTCATCCTGACATCCATTGCACTTTTAGCCTTTATTGAAATTATGGATATTCAATGTCAGCTGTGGATTAGAGATTATCGAATCGTACTATGGATAGTAATTGCTAGTTAAATCAATTATGAAAGAAAATAAAGCAAAATAATCTTGACAAAATATAGTATTTTTAGTCCTCGAAATTGATTAAAATATGCAACTGTTTGTTGAATAATTAATTTGATTTTCTTATTAATTTTTGCTTGGACTATTTTGATGTTTCAAAGACTTAAACATAGAATCATTAAATTTAGTGGATGAACACACAAGGACAATGAATGCCATTATTATTGAGTCATTCAGGATCACCTCATTTGTTGTCTTCATAAAGACATAATGTTTAGAAAAGAATACAATTAGCTTTGTCTTGGGAAATGCCCATTAACAATTTATGCCACATAAATTTACCATCTAACGATACCCTGCTACAGCTGTAGCACATGTATTTCACAATGTTTGTGGGTAGCGAGGGTGTTAATGTGATTCAATAATAGAATTTTAACTGTTTTGCAAGAGTGCTGTTGTTGCCATGGGAACTGGAAGAATGAACTCGAATGACTCGAATGCAATGGCAACTCTTGAAATAAGCATGTTCATTTGTGCTTTGGTAATTTAGATCAACACAAACAAATGGATCATTTAATTTTCCCCTTGTGCTGAATTAACCACCACCATTACTCTATGGAACATGACATCATTTCCAGTTGTCATAAGCAGGAAAACGGTTAAGACAAAATAGTGCGATGACACAGCCATCGAGGGAGGGATTCTGAGGGAAGTAGTCCTCAATTTTGAACACGTTTTAGTTAATTAATCTATGTTAATGAAGCTGGCTCTGGTGTGCGGACTAACGAGCCTCATTATTCCATTGAGCAGCTGGAACGATCAGTCATGCGGAACTTGATCCCCCATTTTCCATGTCGCCATGTACCTATTGTGCAACGAAAGACTGAAATACATTATACAACTAGTCAGTGTCCTGGTGTCGCCTGTCGGCAGGGCAACTCCAGGTCACGTGACTGCTGCAGGACAGAGTCCAGCGTTGCGGAACCGAGGTGCCCATCAGGTCGCCAGACCGTGAAGTGTCTGATGCAAACGTGGCAGTAGATAACAGACTAGGATGTAATGACGGCATGTCGCTCGTGGCTAAAGGGACGTAAATTTTCGAAAGACATTAGGATTTACAGGGAGGGGAGGACACATTATAATACAGTTTTTGACGAGTTGTATAATCATGCATATACTCTCGGGGCTGAAGTTTGAACTCGGTCACACAAATACGTATATGTAGTTTTTGTCTAATATCTGTTCACAGGGAGAAAAATAAACGAAATTGGATTTTGTATTCCCATTGAGAATTACATGGTACATATTAATTAATCTATTAAGTCTCGCCAATTGTGTGGATTATTGGATGACTATCGTACTGTGTTTACTGGGTTATTTAAAGTAATTTGACCCCCAACATCTCCCAGTGATAGTTAGCCCAGCCAGGAAACCCTCCACAGCAAGAGCAGCTTGCTGGAAGTTATATTCTTTAGTGTTTTTTCTCTCTCGCCTTCCCGATAAGAGTTCTAAACATTTGGGAAAATTCCCAGTTCTCTTTCGGCCTCTGCTATTGGTGCAGGCGAGAAGAGGTAGGCGCTGATTGCCCCTCGATTGCCCCCTGGCTGCTTGCCCTTGGTGGTGATAGCTCTGAACCAGAAACCCTCTTTGTAAGGAGGGATGGCAGGATTTCTTTTTTTTTATGTCCGCGTCACAGGAGCACAGACTTGGTGTCAGGATTCTTTCTGTATACACCCCCACCACAAAACTCTCCACCTAGACTTGCTGCGTGTCTCGTCTGCCGGTCATTTCCAGCTCGCCCTGGTCCACGACCACCACACCTAGGTGTAGTGTCCAGAAATCCAGACAGATTGTGTGCCAGTTAACCCATGGATAGGAACAGGCTATGGTGACTCCTCTGGAAGCCAACTGTTTCTGGAGACATTGGCAACAAGCCTCAATATTTCGGGGACTTGTGCCAGTCTTGATGATTGACTGCTAGCAGGTGGCCGAGAAGCCAACCCCTGACATCCAAGAAGCTCTCACAGTTTTAAGAATTAAAAAATAACGACAAGACAGAAAAAGATTTTTCTAAGACTACGTTGACCTTCTTTGTCAAGTCCATTCTCTTCTGAATCAACTTCTCAAATGTTATAGTGTAAGCTACAGTGTATATATAAAACTTTCACTTGAACTTGTTTAACGATGATATTAGTAGTAATTGATTTCAAATTCTGCTAACAATTATCTCTACCAAGCATCAATTCGTATTCCCAAGTTTTAACTGTTCTGGAAAGCATCTTATCTCTTATATATTCCTTACTGAAATTTGAACGTTTTGAGAGGGGAAATGTTTTCCATTGTAGGCTAAATGTTTCTCGCAGCTAACTCTAGGGAAATTCAATCATGCTTTCGTTTTTTGGTGGCCGTATTATCACCTTACACTGTGATCACCGTGCAAGATTTTCTCCATGTCTAATTGCTGCTATTTGCTGTAGGATGTTATTTATTTGAACATTTCAGCCCTACTTCTCCATGAAGTTAATACATATTAAGACTGTATTGTATAGCGTGAGGGAGTATTGAGGAGAGGGTGTTCCACTCCAGTTGGTCTGGGGTTGATTAACTGGAGGAGTGTACTTCTACATGACCTGTCTGGAGGATTTGGACTAGCGACACGGCACCCTGTTACATCCCATCCTATATACCATTCACCCGTCAAGCACAGCCATTGGGGAATAATATGCGACCACTGACCCGTGACACATGATCAGGGAGCCAACGGTGATGCAGCAAGTAGTCGGGTCCAAAAGCTTTCTCGGGGGGTGGGAACAGTTCTACAAATGAATAAATACCATCCGGGTGCTGAGATTACGGAGCTTTTTTGAGTACGATTCATGTTCAACACAAATGTTTGTTCAAAAATTTGAGCTTGAGCATGAAATCGTACTCAAAAGGCTTCGTAATCTCGCGGCCAGATCATGCCGGTATATATATCTTGGTCCATGCTACTAATATGAGATAATTTGTGTAGATGTGAGAGAAAAAAAGGAATGGATTCTTCCTATTTAAAAAAATAATTTTGGATGGGAATGATAATCAAGACATAGAATAAAAACTATGACATGGATTTCCTATCTGTAGCCCAAACACCACATGTCAATATAATCATAATTATTTGAATACCAGTACAGACATTATATGGATAGTACGTGCATCCTAGTTAGAGAGCCTCTCAATTCCTATGGTATGTCAAGTGCCACTTTGGGTGTAATTATACAATGTGTACCGTAATGAAGTATTATTCAAAATATTACATAATGTATAACCAATTTAGTAGGAATATTATTCATTATTGCACAGTATTCCAAGTATTAATTATTCAAATTTTATTTCCATTTTATTTTGTAATTATGGAGTATAAAAACAAGTATATTGCTCAAATATTATAAAATAAAATAAATAATTACTTGTACGATCTATTAGAAAATATTAGTATTGTTTAAGTATTAAACAGTAGACAATTATTAATACAATACAATAGAAAGTTTTATACAAAGTAATCATTATACAAGAGAATAAGAATGTGAAGTTCAAGATAATAATATTCAAGGCAGTACACAATGTTAGTACAACTATACAAGTATACAAGGTTATCACTAGTATTATTTGTGATTTATTACAAACATTGTAATTATGAATATGTACATGTAGTAGTAATTTATTACAGATTTATTAATAATGAAATGTACTGTACAAAGTATTGTGCCATAGACAACATTGTACATGTATTAATTTGTGAAAAATATTATACAAAGTAGTATTTCAATGTAGAATAAAATCGGTGATTAGATACTCAACAAGTAGAATGCTACAGATTTATTGTATTATTCATGGTACAGTAGTAGTTCAATATACACCAGACCACTGAAATCCTATCAGACTGATATTGTTTAATTCTTATTTATATTGACCTGTCTGATCCAGGCAGGTGATATCAGGCTATATATCCACCAGTTGTATAAGGAAGTATTTCACATGCCACAGCTGGCTTCTGATATAAACTGTTAGTGCAAAGCATGACTGAAAAGCGGAGGTCACATGGTCTGTGATAGTGACAGCAGAGTGGTCTACCACCAGGCGGCCAACCAACCGACCGACAAACCCACAGACCGACCTACGTGTACTGTTGCCTCTGGGATTACATACATGTACAGTGGATTGCAGGACTTGCAGTAACCTGCAGCGCACATGTGCATGTGCAGCAGCATGCAGCGAGCTGTCGGCCGTTGTGCAGCGCTGCACATGGGTTGGTTGGGGGGGGGGGGGGGCTTGCACTGCGGAATAGCGGAGTGTCCACAGGTTACGTATGTGGAGGCCTGTCTGACCATGTATGGAGACCAGTCGGTGGCGTGGATGACACAAGATCTGTACCGGGGCGGTCCGTTGGTCCTGCTGTCCGGGGTGTCTCATAACTCACAGCTGCACACTTGCAGGAGGCTCCACACCGGTGCACTGTGCATGCGTACACATCTGTAGTGTAAATAGCAGTGTAGTATAATGGGCCAGAATGGTACACTGCTGTAATGTAAATACTTGGAAGGGGTAGTATTGTAATAGATGGCCACTGGTTTCTTGAGTTGGGTAATGCCCATTCCGGTAAAGACTTCAATGAATGTTTTAATGGGCGAGATCAGAATATGTACTTGTTTTTTGTTTTTCTCAGACGTTCTATATTTTCATAGATTTGCTATAACCATTCTGAACATTCTGAGATGGTCTGTTCGAGAATGTGGATATCATTTTATGAGATTTATTGTTAGAATAATGAATTACAAACTTAGGTGTCACAACCAATCTAGTTCATCTCAATACCTCCAACTTCTATTTAACATTTAATAATATTATTTAAATTACTAAAATTTATAAAAGGAAGAGTATATCTTGTTACGAATAGTATCTTGGAAAATACTGTTTTCCTGATGACATGTGTTAGGTCCACCCTAGAGATAGAGACACCAGGTGCTGTGTCCACTAACGTATCTAGAAACAAATACAGTATGTCATTGCCAATTCCCAATCATCCATAAATAATTACTGTTGGTCACTAAATGATTACTATATGTTTGAAAGAACACCTAAAACAGATTTCACAAGATTTCCAAGCTGTTGACCCTGTTCTCGCATTTTCAACCCTGAAGGGAGTTATATAAGCTTCATGACTAAGTTTAGAAACCAGTAACATTTCTGAGATGTGCACCAGAAAATTGTGAATAAGAACCAATATTATTTATCATGGTACAGATGATTGTTACCTATGATGTAAGAAGGATTGGATTGGACATGAATAAGTATGCTGACTAATTCAAGTTGTTGTAATGTTACCTTTGGCCATATGTCTGGGCAGGATAAAGTGCGAGTGTGTAGTATGTGGGCACGTAGTTGATAAAAATTCAGAATGTTGTGACTAAGAATAAGGAGTTTAAGCATTTCACCAGGCCGCAATAGGGGACATTACTGTGCGTGGACAATTGGGGTGAAATGTCTGCCATACCACAGTAAGCAGTTATCACCCTTGGTTATCTGGCTCTGCACCAGCCATGGCTCTGCACCAGCCATGGCTCATGGGCATTACTGTAATGAATGGTACAGGCATGATGAGCAGATTTCCACAAGATAATTCTGTTAAACTGTAAAAACAGAATTATAAGAGGATAATTGTTTACCCACGAAAAGCTATCTATCGTCTACAAACTCTACGAGTTCTACTTTCATTTCTGTAATCGATCTATTTATAGTAGGATACTTAGTGGTGCAGGTTTTCGATTGAAGGCTTTATATCATGACTGATGACATAATTACTTTGTACAAAATTATGTATTTAGAGTCTCTTTATGATCATGAGGAAATATCGTATTGAAGTAGCCTAGCATTTATAAATTCTCTCGTAATTCATTCTGGATATCTGGCCCGAATAATTCAATATCGAGTGGAGCCGACCACTTCTGGCCCAATGGCCCAACTTCCTGCGGTAACTTCTGTGTATGCAATCTATTAGTCGGCCCGTTGTTGGTGTTAGGGTCTCGGGAAGAGTCCGTCTCAGAACGGGTCTGTGTTCGCCATCAAGCACCGGCTGTGTTGTTACTTATGTCTTCCTAGACCACACACCACACACTGCTGCAGGTGGACCCTCCACGAGATGATCACATCATAGAAAGCTCTTTAAGTCTGCACACTGTACTATTAATCTACAGACTGATGTACAGTGCTAATGTCTGGTCTCATAGTCTGCAAATCTGATCTACAGAGTACAGACTGTACTGATAGTGTGCAGACTGCACAGCCTGCTCTACAAGTATACAGACTGCTCTCAAAGTCTATACTGATTGCTCTCTATATCTGCAGTCTGCATTGATGTCTACAGTCTGCTTTGCATTTCCATAGACTCTTCTCCGAGTCTACAATTTGCACTAAAATTCTGCTGTCCATTTTAGTCCATTTACAGTTTACTCTATAATAAGTGTAGTTTGCTTTGCAAGTGACCACTTGTCGAATGACTTTTTTTTTAACCAATTGAAAGATCATGCTCTTTCATGTATTGTGTATGCACGTACATCTCCAGACAGACCCAGTGATCAGATCCACTGTAGACAGACCTCTTGTCAGCAATGCCCCCCCAACCCATCCTGGTCTCCCCCACCCCCCCACACAACTGCCCTAGTTTGGCTGGAGGGCTGGAGGTATTTATAACCTCTGGGGTGTAAAAAACGCAAGCATGGTTCCTTCCCTGGCCTGCTAGTCTGCCAGAGAGTAGGAATACAGGCCGGGGCAAAACAGCTAGCCAGTAGCACGTGGTGTTGACGAGCTCCATGTCAGACAGTGCAAGGAGCTCTATCAGTCCTCTCGACTGCCGTGTCATACAAAATGAGCCAGTGGCCGAAAAAATGCTGCTTTGGCTCCAGTTCAAAATGCCGTAGGAATTTGTTCCTGATGATGATAAAGTATCGGTACTGGGGGGTTTCATTTTCCCTTGTTGCTGAGATCTTCACAAGTCGGTGTGGGTCATACTCCTGTTTGCTGACCAATGATTTTATTTCCAATAATTCACAACTTTATAATCACAAAACTAAATGGGTAATTGGTCTTGATTTAATGAGGTTGGTGAGAAAATATGTCTTTATTGGTGCATATAGGTAGGGGGTGAGTTGTCTCCCTTGATCCGCTGGTAGACTATCACCTGGCCGGGCGCCATTTCTTGTGTTTGGCGAGACGGGAAAAAAAACTCTGGCCTGATAGGAAACTTGAGAGCGAAGCTTTCAATCTGTCCGTTCCATCTCTGGATACGAAACACACTGGTTGCCACGGTTGCCACTATGCAGGCCAACTGCAAACTAGCCCATGTGCTTTTCCAGCATATGAAGTAGTGCTACATGCTCTCCATAGCTGCGACCCTGCGGTGCTAGGTGCAAGACATATGCGCTCCAAGTCAATAACGCTGCACACAAATATATTTTTCGAATGTAGACACGCCTAAGCGCAGATGTTTGCCGCAGCCTATCGTTTTCTGTTAATTATGACGGTTAAGATGAGAAACACTGCAACGGAAATGCAGAAAGTAGTGCTGTGCAATATGGTTGGGAAGGTTTAAGAAAGTGTTGGATCCTCAATTTTGCAGTAGCTTCTGCTTAATAGTTAGATATATAGTTACAGGTATCCAATTGTGTTGAACAGTACATACATTTGGAATCGTATATTGTCTTTTAAGTTTCATCTCAAACCTTGGGCATTGACCTTTTATGTACTTTATGATCAGGGCAAATACATGTACTCCTCTAGCACAAATATACAAACTGCTATGGCTGAGAACAATCAAATTACAAATAGCACAATTTTGAATAATCTGCATGGAATATCATTGATAAAATACGTTCATTATCATTGTACAGCTTCTAATGGTTACACACCATGCATCAGTAACATGGCTTGTTCTAATGTAGGTGGAATTGAACAGGATTAATAGAGATCGGGGTATCGTTTCACGAAGCTCTCATATCTACTACGAGGCCATAGTCACTCTCGTAGAGATATCTTGTACATGGCGACTGTGCACTTACAAGAGCTCTGTGGCTTCATAGAGGATATGAGAGCTTTGATGAATGCTGTTCATCGTATTATTTTTATCAACAAGATGTTTATCCATTCTACAGATATATAACACATTTCTATTATGCAAGATTACTTTGAAGTTAATTAGAAAATTGAAATATATTGTAGAAAATACACTGCTGTATATTCATTTAATATGTGATCATTATGTATATTAAGTATATTTTCCCCTGAAATTTGAAGTTGATAAATATTGCTAATAGTGTCGGTGTTTATGTAAGTCCATTACTCAACTGGTTGGTATTTATTTATGCCTATCGGGGGCGGGTGGTAGCGCAGTGGTAGAACATTGGACTTCAGAGCCAAAGGTTCCAGGTTCAGATCCTGCCCTGGAAGCCCGGCATCAATGTTCGCGAAAGTTACCTTTCAAACGCATTATTGATAGGATGCGATGTCTATAGAGTGACAATGCAGTTGTCATCCTTGGTCTTGTTTTCTGCAGCATTCAGCACTAACAGATATTGTGGGTTTCCTCCTGCCCTAAACAGACAAGCCGTGATATAAGTGAAAGAATCTTGAAAGCGGCTCTAAACCTCATTCCACAAAAAAAATAAAAAATCTATGTCTGTCGTCGCATATGGGTGAAATATTCCCGCTGCGACATAAAGCACTAATTCATTCATTATCTAGACTGGTCAGTTTTCATCTACCTTCAGTATTTGACATTCAATGCTCAACAGGTAAGAGATTCCAGTAATTAAAGAAGCTGAGAAGTGGAACTGCATTTTATCAAGTTCCTCCAAATTGAACGACGTGACCACAATAATGCTCCTTGAATTTGAATGGAATTAGATAAACACTGACCACAGCTCTGCAATTCAACGGTTCACTGCTTTTCTAATTCTTTGGTTATTTGGTGTCGTTTCAGAACCCTCCAAGTTTGTGTGTGAGAACTGTAAGAGTACTTTCAACTCTGCATGGACACTTCTCCAGCACGCCCAGAGGGAACATGGGATGAAGATCTACACTACACCTCCTCCTCAGCTCCACATCTCCACGCCATCTCCACGCCCTAGCACTGAGCATCGAACCCCACCCTCTGTCGGGAGCGGTCCCGAATCCCCCTTCCAGCACCCATCTCCATACCAAGCTTTTCGTCTCCCCATGGATAACGTTCCCCCTCCTCCGCAACACGGCTCCCCCCTGCAGATGCATTCGCCCCTCAGTCCCTTCAACCGTCCGCCCCATGGGCTCGAGTTCTCACTGGACATGATGGGCGAGCACCACCACCCCTTCCGCCTGCGGCCCAGTATGATTCCTGGTCTGGAGCATCACCACCCCCCTCCCCCACCTCCCCCATACAGCCACCCAGCGTTCGACAGATCACGTCTCTCACTAGATTCTCATATGGATTTCTATTCCAAGCGACTGCAACAACTGGCACATGCAACGCCGGTTCTGCAGAAGCAAGGGTCTCCATTCCCACCAGCAGCATCAGTCTTGTCGCCTTTGCAGCAACAACAGCAACAGCAACAACAGCAACAGCAGCAGCAGCAGCAGCAGCAACAACAGCAACAAAATTCACCACAAATGAACAGGCAATCACCACAATCTCAGCAGCAGCCACAACAACAGTCCTCGAGCAGTTCGCACGAAAATCTCTCGAGTCATCACGGCTCCAACTCCAATAAGGTTCTGACTAACAAAGCGTGCGAGTTCTGTGGAAAGACATTTAGATTTCAAAGTAACCTGATCGTGCATCGCAGGTCGCACACCGGTGAGAAGCCCTTCAAATGTCCACTCTGTCCACATGCATGCACACAACAGAGTAAGCTCAAACGTCACATGAAGACGCACATGAACAAGTCCCCGGTGTCTGGATTATCTGGTTCCGCATCCAACTCGGACGGAAGCGTTCCTTCTAGCAGTAGTACTCCGGACTCTAACAGGAATGTGTTTATGAAGCTGGATGGCTCAGCATTTGGTATGGAGGATGAGGAGGATGAAGATGATGAAGAGGAAGACGATGATGAGGAGGAGATGGAGGAGGAGGATCTGGAGGAAGAGGACATGGAAGCGTTGAACGAGGAAGCGGAGGAGGACAGGAGATCTCGACAGCTTGTGGCCAATCAGAGGCAAGCCGAGCACTTGAGCCGAGCCGATCCAATGCAAGAACGCTTGCTGGACAAACACGAAGAAGGGGAGCTCGGCAACAACGATTTGGATAACCGCAGCAGTGATAACCGTAGCGTAGATAACCATAGCAACTGCTCTGACAAAGATCAGGAATCGATCGATGGCAACTATCTGAACCACAATGGAGCCTCGCTAGGTCCAGGCTCACCGGAGCTGAAAGACAAACCTCAAACGTCCACTTTGCTCAGCGAGGTAATGGAGAACTCTGGATTAAAAAACATTCAACACTACAACGAAGCTTTTAGACAGGCGCTTGCCGAAAACAACTACCGAAATAACAGCTCAAAGGACTCGGACACGGAGAAGGAGAAGGAGGAGAATGGCCGCAGCAGCAGTGAGGATCTCAAGTGCGAATACTCGCCCCCACAAATGTCTCCCAACAACAGGATGGCCATGCACCACCCGCTCAGTAGTCCCTTCAGCTATACCAGCTCCATGTCGGGCCCCAGCCCCATCCTCGACATGCATCTGAAGCACGGTGTCAAGCGAGAGCCCATCTCCGAGCCGATCATGGAGGCAGCCATGTATCAGCGGTACCTGTTCCCGGCAGCCAGTCCGCTGCGCGACATCTACCCGCCGTTCAACCCGTTCGGACTGCACCGGGACTTCGGGCGGGAGCCGAATGGCTACAACGCGGCAGCAGCCGAAAGTGCCTTGAAAGCTCTGGGTATGTCGAAACCCGGCCCCAGCACACCTCCGTCACCCATCAACGGGAGCCCGCTTGTCAGGAAGGAACACCGGCGCAACGACACGTGCGAATTCTGTGGGAAGGTGTTCAAGAACTGCAGTAATTTGACGGTCCACAGGCGCTCGCACACCGGAGAGAAGCCGTACAAGTGCGGTCTGTGCAACTATGCCTGCGCCCAGTCGTCTAAGCTCACTCGCCACATGAAGACGCACGGACGGCTGGGTAAGGACGTGTTCCGCTGCAAGTTCTGCAGCATGCCCTTCTCGGTGCCCAGCACCTTGGAGAAGCACATGCGCAAGTGCGTGGAGAGCAGACACGCCCGGCTTCACATGGCGGAAGGAGGCGACCGCTCAGCGCTCATGTCCAACGGCGGGGACAGCCACCACTCCGGCATGATGGGTGACATGGACAGCCACCAGGGCGTGGACGTGGACAGTCGGGGCGCATTGCTAGGCGACCTGGACGGCCGTCGGTCCGGGTTCCCCGACATGGAGAACCATCGGCCCGTGGATCTGCTGGGTGGCGTCGACGGTGGGGATCTGGACACATCGGACACTAGTAGCACCACTGCTTCAAACCTATGATTGCTCACTCTCGTACCTGGTAGACATGTTGACTGTTGACTACAATACTGTTGTTTTATCTCTACACTGTGGTACGAAGTAATCATCTCTCAACGACAGATTCTTATATGGAACACTTGAAAATACTCAGTTTTCTCCGCTATTCTCTCTCTTACTGCCATATAGTGTTAATGCTTACAACACTCTCTGGTTCCAGAGTCTTTAAATTGTCAAGTTGTGTTTGAAGAGTAACCTGTCTTTGTTAATGTTCAAGTAGGGGGCAGCACCATCAGTAATGTTACATCTGTATGTTACACAGTGCGGTATGCGTGTATGTTACATGATGTCGTGTAGGTTACACATTGATCTGTTTAGCTATTTTACTGATTGTTTAAATGTTACTGCACAGGCAGGCTGCAGCAGAAGATCGAGGCAGCACATGTTAACCCATGTTAATCCGCTATTTTATCATGTCCCCCCTCCCCCCCTCACCCCTCCCATAGCAATGGGTCAATTTGGTTGTTGTCATCGATTGTGACTGAAGTATGCCGTAATTTTGAGGTAAAGCAATCAGGGTTCTAAGTTTTTCTGTAAAGGATCCAATTTCGAATGTAAGTTTTTAAGAAATATTTTTCTGTTATATCCATTGGAGAATGTTAGTGCTTAATGCTATTTTGTTATTTATATTTTAGGAAAATATTTTGCACTTATGTGCTTATTCACATTGATATATATTTCATACACCACCAGTAACTTGAAAGTGCTAATGTCTCAGTTTTCTGATTTTAAAATCTGTAATAGATTTTTTTTCCCATACAAAAAGTGCTATATTTTAAGTCCACTTTGTTACATGCACAAAGTGCTACTTGGTTGTTGGTTGTTAGTGCTATATTTTAAAGCAACCGCTTGCATACTATGATTGCCAATTGTTACTTACTTTCCAGTTTTAATAATAGACCCTGCTATGTGAATTGTTAGGAATGGTCTTGTCAACATATTTCAGTTACTGGTTGTTTCCTTTTCGAATTAACAGTGCGAAAAACAACCTTGTTCTGTTGAATACGATACAGTACACGTATGGCTGAGTCGGCCATATTGACTGGTGCTTTGTGGGAGTTAGATTATACCATTACCATGGTTACTATTGTGTTAATTATGCTAGAACCATAGTGCCTGACAACTTTGTACAAAGTTAAAATTATCTCTGAGGTTCTGGTAGTGTTGTAAAGCTTCGAAGAAGCAAGAGTTCCTTGCCTGAATTTGCGGTGTTTTAGCCAAAACTACATCGTAGGTCGTACAGTGTTCCTCCATCTTATGTACCGAGTAATGTTAGTCGGAACTCAGTCTTGACTTTAAGCCACCCCGTGAAAAGTGATTTCTCAATATAATATCATTTTTGTTTAGCTTATAGTTCATAGACCATGCTTGTTGGACCCACTTTGGCTTTTAAAGCTGTGTGTTACTCCATTGCTTCCATATGCAAACTGAAATAATGCATCTGTAAAATTAGCTTGAAAAGTAGGCATGCAAGTCTATGGGAAGATAACTCCTGTAGGAATCGTGAGGTCCATGGATGTTATCTTACAAGGCAGCTTGCCACACAAGCAGAATGATATCCCTGTGTCGCAACAGGGGGAGACAATCAACAACTACATCCTGTGTATCGGCAGCAGAACCAGTTGCCTTGAAAAATTGATATTTGTTGACGATTATTGCCCAGCCTTTGTGAGGAAGAAATATGCGAGTGCTTTTCACTGGACAAAGTGGTGACAATAGAGTCCTCCATCGAATGATTGGACGAGAGATGTGACTCATCGGCCAATCGGCTGCTCTCATTCTTTTGTCATCAACATGGAAATATAGTCCTGGTAGCGGAAGGACACGAAATGGTGATACTTTTTAAATATGCAAATTACGCCAGTGAGACTGGGACGTGCATAATGTTACTTAACTCGTGATTGGTTGAGAGTGAAACTCTCTGATCGTCATGGTAACAAGGGCTGTTTGTGACCGGTGAGGTTTGTTTTGCAACTACTACAAGGCAGCTAGAAATCTAGACGAAAAGCATGAGGGCTTCAGCTACTACTATTACTAACTACTTCTACTACTACTACTACTAGTACTACAAATACTACTACAACAGTGTTATTATTGACAAGGAGTTTTTAGTTACTGGCTTTTAACACTATGCTGGTTCACTACTACTATATAGATATCGAGTTAATAACCTCTATTTTGTATTTAGCTTGTAAGGGGAGACTACTGCAGCCAGGAGCAGTCTAAACACTGGCCATCTGGCCGTGCAATACGCTATTTATTGCATAGTATTCTGTTGAGCTAAAAGCTGATTGGATAAAATGTCTGGGGTTTTTTCATATGCTATTTTGGGACCTGTTGAGAGCTCTCCCTCCACCCTGCCTTGCTGCGCCCTCATTAGCTGTAGAAGCAGGAAATAGCTGATGTATCAAATGTTTTAATGTGTTCATGTGTTCATTTGCCACGGCTCGTATAGATCTCGTTGCTGGCAAGGTGGAGGGGAAAAGCGTCAGGTTGTATATTTCGGTGAAGAATTACACAAACATTGTTATTTCTCAAATTTACAACAGATTCGGTGCCATATATTTAGCAATTGTGTTACTGTATGCATACATGAAGATTTTGAATCTGACTTCTCTGCTATTGTTGAGCATTTCTGCAGATTTCATATAGTACAGTAGAAAAGTAGATATAGTTATATTTTTTATGCTTTGTTTCACATTGGCAACACTATTGTCAGTATAGGGGGAGATAACCACATTCTTGATGTAGTATATGCATCTGACATTAGAGTTGTGTCCCCTGTCGGTCCTCCATTTTTGTCCTGTACCCAAGATGTTTGCATGCTGTTACATTTTGCATTGGTTGAAGCATTTCTTTGACTTTTATCCTGATCATAACATTTGTAAGTAGACTTCATGGCAATTATGTTTGCTACAATGTTGGGTTTTGTTTTATACAAAGTGCCATATTTATAAATTTGACATCTGGCAGAAGGGTGGATCATTTTTGTTAAATATTCGTTTGGAACAATTGTGGGATGAATGTTAACTAACATGCAGATGTATTTGTAATCTGATTACATGTTATCATTAGTGCTCTGGTTAACCAGCAATGTGTCAAAACTTAGCTGTGAACAAAATGTATTCATTCCTGGTTTTGCTATGGATATTTCATTGAACAAAAAGACCGTTTAATTACTAGTATTGACATTAAGTTTTGTTAATGATGCTTTTAGGTGTCAAGACTTGAACTTTATAACAAACTTTCTGAATATACATTTTAAGCTATATTTGTCCAAGACGTGTCATTATGTTCTACATGTAAAATATTGTTAACATTTGCTTTATCAATAGTATCATAATAAAATAAACATAATAAGATAATTTTGTATGAGCAACGGTTTACACTTAGTATTCACTCCATTTTAGCTAAAAATAAAAAAATACAACAAGCACAATGTCAGCTAGGCAGTGATCATTAAGATATAACATTTAGAAAATTCAACTAGATAGTGTACAGTTGTATTAAACCTTTTCGATGTTTCTATAGTTCTACGCAGTACAGAGAAGGATGGCGTCTCACAAATGTTCCATTTTCATCACAGTCTGTATTTACTCAGAAACCTATCTCATTGTTCCATGGTTACTGTAAAACTTAACCTAACAAGTATATACTCTTCAAATTTGCAGTTTCCCCACCCCCCACAAGTATAATTATTTTTAACATGCCATAGAATTTAACACTTGTTGACTTTATATGTCCGCTTCCTCATCCCACATCGAACATGACAAGTTTGTTTGTTTAAAAAAAAATTAATAATCATGTTTCGCTTTTCTGCTACTTGCACAAATGCTGCTAGTCCAAACTCTCCCCTGCCGTCCTTGCTCCTATGTGGCTCCAGGAGAACTGTGATTGGTCAGCGGGAGTCTGGGGGGCGGGGGGGGGGGGGGAGTAGCAGGGCATGCTGGGAGATCTGCTCTCATTTCATTGCATGAGATTCGCTTGAATCTTGCAGTTTGATATGTTTAACAGTGTGTAAATCTGCTCATTATGTAAGTAGAGCACAGGGGTCTTTACAACGGATTGAAAATGGCATTTACACTCTTGTGACCTGTGCATCGTAACTGCGTGATTCCACGGTAGATTTGTTTGTCCCTTGTATTCAGTTCAAGTCCATAGTGAAAAGGACTCGTTATTTTTGTTTGAACTTTTGTAAATGAATTCTGTTATTCATGTGTTTATGAACTGTATTATCATTTAAGAAAAGACATTTAGAAAACTTCAGTTCCTTTGGCAGTGAAAACCTACTTTTAAAATTCTAATCGAGATTTATTAATACGAACCTGAATTTCATGTACAAGTGAAAGAAATTATTTTTAAAAAAATATGAAAACTAGGTTGATAATTTTAAATAATTGAAATGAAAACTAGGTTGATACTATATACATCTGTAAACTAGGTTGATACTGTATACATCTGTAAACTGTCCAGAAAATGTGATTTTCGTTCTTTTCACTCTGGAGTTAGTTGGAATGTTTTGTCTCTTTCACGGTTCATAATATATATAGCGTTGTCTTCATCTATATATTATAATATGTTAACTGTGATTTCTATAACAAATTTGTTAACTATTTTAACTATGTTGAACACATTCACATCACCTGAATTTGGAATGAAAAGCATTGCAACAATAACCTTTTTTTGAATGATGAAATTATTTTAGTGAAAATTTTGAATTTTCGACTTTTAAAATTTATTTTTTATTCAATTGTTTGTCTGGATGCTATAAAACACATTATGGTGATTGAATTGTGTTCTTTCCCTGAAACATGGTGAATTTGTGATGGTCAACTAGTCTCAATATGCTGACGTATAGCTTGAACAATAACACTGGAACAGGCTTGTATGATGGTAATGGTCATCATGTCATCATCCCTGACATCATGGTCATCATAGATGTCATCCTTTTGGGTCATTATACACCAACTTTGGTATAACCGTCTTATTGACACAAATGCAATACAATTTGCTCACTTGAAAATGGTACATATTTTAATTTGGATTTTAGACTTTATTTCAAAACTTGGCATTTTTTTAAATGACTGGAACTGGAACATATGGATCATTATGAAAGTTATATTTTCCATGCTAATACATGATTATGTGAACTTTTTTAATGCAAAATATGGTCATATTTGATAAATCACTATAAGTATTGTTGCTAGCTCTATCACGGAGATGGGTGGAATTAAATATTATCCAGACCTATATTATGAGCACAAACTCAAATGACCTCTGCTTGCAATAATTTTACCTTTTCCTTTGGTGTATACAACATTTCTGGGGGTTGTATCTTGAATCATCACAAGTTTTCCATGTTCTATGATATTCGACTTGAACATGGCACCTATTTTAACTTACTCTTTTAAAATAATACAATGCCTTTGTTGAACCTGTAAAAGGAGATCATAAATTGTAAAAAATATACGGCGTATAATGGAAATTTAATTTAAATATGTTGAAAAACACTTGGGTGTGAAGTCACAAAATGTGACCCTAAATTTACATTAACTTCTGACATTGTATAAATTATACAATATACCATATTAGTAGCCGGGTAGCTATTATCTGTGTGGACTTCACAGCATGCCTCAGTGCAAGTGTCGAATATCAGCTGTATATCTCTCTATGCAAGGTGCGCTTTATATGAACAGTTATTCACCATCGTGGTGTAACTGGCGTTACCACATGCAGTTAACTGGTGCGGTGTTCAAGTCTCGCTCTTGATCTCTTTAATGCAACTGGCCCAATTCGAGCAGAGCTCGGATATATATTATGTAGGGTAATACGACACCGAGGCGTTAATTAACCCTTTTACTGACCATGCTCACATTCTAATTTCAGGGTAAAAATCCAATTGCATGCCACTAGTTTGTTTATATTTTATGATATATTTCGCGAAATCATGATGATTTTGTTTCACACGATGTGATGTCATTGTATAGCCAATATGTCTTCTGACATTATTTTGCTTGATAATTTTTACTTTTAAATTCAACAGTATGGGCATGGTCGTTGAAAGGGTAACACATATTATATATATTACTGAATTGTATTGTTACGCAATCAGTGACGTTTTTGCGGGAACTACATCATCTTTTCCTGTGATTAAGGAGCAAATTGAATCCTCCCTTGAATGGCGAATATTACACTGTTTTATTAATAACACAAATTTTTTGGAGATGTGTTTATGCAAAAAAAAAGTATGTTATTTTTTCTTGAATTCTTCATTGTTAAATCTTTTTACTTTCCCCCTCTTGTTTGAAATGCATAGTTTTTTCACTGGCCTAGATGAAAGTGCTAAACTCTTTTTATGTTCTGTCCCCTGCGTTTTATCTCGTGCCTTTATTTATGATGTGAACCCACTGTACATGTGATGTACTACCTTAGAATTGCTTCGTGTATTTATGACGTGGAATATCATTTGTACGGAAGGTACCTGGTACTCGCATACTTCAATAAAACTCTGTCCAGGACAACAAACTACCGCGTGCGTCTGTCGTTATTCACAATAGAACTGTCTATTAGATACGAAGTATTGCCCCGAGAAGTCTGTTAGACAACATGAGTCAACGTTTATTTCTGAATTGATATAGATTTACAATTTCATTGATGCTCAACGTTGCTTCCGTATTGCATTAATCCTCTTGGTTTGAGCATGACTAATATATCGTAATAGCTTATAGTATATATATAGTATTGGTATTATTGACGCAAACGGCAGTTATAATTTCTATTTCGGTACGTGTGCCAAAACACACTCGAATAGTCCCTTCTCAATTCATTAGGTATCTCGCAGAAATAGAAAATACACAGGAGATGAATTTACTCCTTTTACGTTCAAACCGACAACAGCTTTTGGATGTTCGTAACGTATACATTATTGGTGTATGGTTATTGAACAACTCTTTCAAATGCCGCCCGGGAGCCCGGCATCAATGTTCGCGAGGGTGGGTGGTAGCGCAGTGGTGGAACAGTTGGACTTCGGAGCCAAAGGTTCCAGGTTCAAATCCCGCCCCGGGGGCCCGG
>JAUTBT010043709.1:0-16836 GCA_032361225.1 Lepetodrilus schrolli | reverse complement strand
TCGCGAAAGTTACCTTTCTGACGCGATATTGATAGGATGCAGTTATCATCCTTGGTCTTGTCAGTACCAGCCGGTGCCCGCAGGTTTACTGCAACATTCAGCGCTGCGGATTTTGTGGGTTTCATCCTGCCCTAAACTGACAAGTCGTGATATAAGTGAAAGAATCTTTAAAGCGACTTAAAACCCCTATCAATTTTTTTTTAATAAACATCAGGGCCAATAATATAATATCAGAGTTCGAACCCACACCACTGATCTGGTATCATTTTCCACAGTAGCCTTTCCATTGCTGCCCTGATAAGATGGACTTGCTGTCGTCGTGACATTGCCATCCTTGGTTCATCAGTCAAAGACATTTCTTGAACTACATTCGTGTTCTTCCAATGTGTTGTAAATATTATGGGGGGGAAATGGTGTTAATTTCTGTGACGTTTCTCCTTTTTCAGCCGTTTTCCAGTGACTATTCATCAGACCACAGCCCAGAGAGAGGGAAAGCTGCTGAAAAACGGTCCCCAAAGAAGACCTCCCCTCCAAGGTATAGTGCTGAGACATACTGCACCATAATAATGAGACCTCAATTATTAAATCGCTATGCCAAGTAAAATTGAATAATGAAACCAATAACAAACTATATCACTTTTAACCCTTGATTGGTTTAACGCCTTTGGGGTTTATTGTCGTCGGGACGAGACAGTCCGCCAGCGGTGTCGTATTGGTCATACGTTTTATACACAGTCATACATTATAAAAGGCGAGGATAGGCCTCGGTGTGTTGGTTGTGACGAAGGACATTATGGTCAAGCATATTTTACTTGATTGTGTGGACTTTTCAGATCAGCGCCCTTGGTTTTATTCATCGCCAAACCTAAAGCATTTATTTGCTCAGGTCCCTGCTCATCAAATTTTATCATTTTTATTGGCAGTTGGTCTTTATGGAAGGTTTTTAAATCAACTTCATCAAGCTATTCAATCATATACATAATTTAACTATTACATCATGTTCATTATTGTAACTACATTTTTTACTAATTAAATATTTAATCATCACAAATGGGTGAAAGATCTCCACAGCGACGTTAAACTCCATAATCACTCGTTCACAGTCCCAGTGCGGAAGACTAAAGCTGTGTTTCCATTAATACGGCCGCGGTCCGGTTTGGATTATATTATTATTCTAGATTTATTGATTTACTTTCAGTAAAAAAAAGGTTGAGAAAGACAAAAAGAAGCGGAAGGCTAAGTCTCCCGTCGTGCCAGGCCCGATACGAGCGCAGATTCCACCAGTGACCGTAATTCAGGTCCGAGCCCCGAAATCTCCCATACACCCGAGTCCGGCTAGACCCCAGAGGTCACCTCTGTCCCCCAGTCACGGCAGACGTCAGAGGTCGCCACCGTTCTCCAGTCAGAATAGACGCCAGAGGTCACCGACCTCCACCAGTCAAAGCAGAAGCCAGAGGTCACAGTCTCCAGACATGGGCAAGAAAAAGGACCACAAGAAAAAGTAAGACCTGTGGTTTTTTTCTCTACGAAATGGCCACAACGTGGAAGGATTCATATGATGGCCTGGTTCTCGTTGCTCAAAACAGTTATTGCTACAATTGATCGTAAGTCAAATTTTCGACACCCACTACATATATAAGTCTGGCTGCACGGACCACTTTTATTAGTTTTAGCTAACCATATTTTCAAGTACTGTAGCAATAAAAATGTTTCATACAATGGACTTACACTGGTAGCTGGTGCTGAAAATTGGATCAATTAGAGCTACAACTGTTCTGAGTAACAGAACCCTGTTGCATTGTTCTTACAGTACAAATCAAATGGATAAAATCTAATGAAGATATAAAATATATTTGTTTTCTTTCAGATACGACACTGAGGATGACTCTCCTCAGAAGTCTAAACACAAGAAAATGAAGAAAATCGACAAAAAACGTGATCATACTCCAGAACCAGAAATCTCCAAAAGTAAAAGGAAGCACTCTGGCGACAAGTTCCACTTCGACAAGCCTTCAAAGACCGAGAAGAAGCTGCTCAGTCCCGACCTAGGTTCCCCATCCTTTAAAAGGCATCGGAAGTCATGGTCGCCTGCATCGAGGTCAAGGTCGCGATCTCTGACCCCGACTCCAACGAAGAAACAGAAGAATCTCACTCCGCCCAGCAAGGAAAAGGTCAAAGGGGAGAAAGGCAAGCAGAAGAAGAAGAAAGGCAAAGGTAAATTTGGTGCAAGCACAGCAGGAAAGGCAGGACGAATATCACCAGTCAGGCTCAAGAAGAAAAAGGCCAAGACCGTCATGCCGTTTACAATAAAGAGGGACATTGAGGAGGATTTGCCCGCGCGACATTCGGACTCGCCGGGGTCGGAAAACATGCCGGCACGATCCGCCACGCCAGACGTCCCACGTCGCAATGAACCGGAGCGCGAGTTCTTCAAGGGGATGAACCGACCCAGAGTTGAAGACGTCCGAGACACTGGCCGGTGAGCAACACAGCCATGACTCTCTACGCTGGGTTAATTGTACACACAGCTCTATTTCTATCATGTTTGCTTCCAGCTAGCAGACGGAGGGTTAAGCCTAGCTGGGAGCAAGTTTATTCTGATTTGAGATATTGGCCCTTGACAAACACTTGCCTATAGCAATGCTGGCATACAGTTATGTACATATACACTTCTAGTAGTAGTAATTTTTACATGATTTTACGTATCTACATTGTTTTGAAACTTATGCTGTTGTTCATCTGCCAGGAAAAACAAAAGAAAGAGGTCGGAATCCCCACCCCTTGTCAGGGACCGAATGCCGCCAGGTCGAGGCGATCATGGAGACAAGCGCAGCAAACCAATGAGTCATAGTCAGGACAGGAAGTATCAAAAGGACTCTTACGGCGACACAGATGTGAAGCATGACGACCGCGGAATTGGCCGACATGGAGTTTCTCCAGACTCTTCGAGGTCCGAGGACAGATCCCCAACGCCCACCCCAGCCCCCAGCCGACGGAACCGCTCTCCGGACGAGCCTCGCAGGTCAAGGCCGCGCAGAGGTCGTGGTGCAGATATGGAGCTGAGCAGGTCATCGGACAGGCGCTCTCCCGACAACCGGAGACCGGGGAAGGACGTGCGCGAACGGCGAGAAGAGTTCGACCCCCGAGGTCGCGGCCCTTCGGGTCAGCGGGACGCATACCGAGACAGGTTCGAGCGGGGAGAGGAGCACCGGCCCGAGAGGGAGCGGTTTGAGGAAGGGTTTGCTGAATTCCCGGAGAGATTCCCCGATGAGAGGGCTCGATTTCCCGAAGAGAGAGAACCGTTTGACCAGAGAGACCGCCATCATCCCGAGCCGGGATTCGAGCGAGTTCGCGACAGTCGACGGGACCGGTTTGAGAGATTCCCGCTGGAACAAGACCGGATTCCTCGAGGTATGTCATAAGTCTCTTACTCTGGAGATTAAATAAACCGGGATGAGAATCTCGCGCGGATTTTGAGGCTCCAGGTTCTCGTAAACCTGGCCGGAAGTTCCTAGATCCCAGCTGTTTCAGCTGACAACACAATTTCCCTGAATAATCCTCAAAGACTACCATGCTTTATCCACTCAATGATCTTAGCTGTACGTCTGTGTTGATGTCTGTTGCTTCACTAGGAAGGGAGTTCTACGCAGAACCGGGGGTACGTGGTCGTGGAAGAGGTCGACATGCACGTGGCAGACCAGGCTTTGAAGGTAAGCTTCCTCTTGATGCCTTTTGTTGACCCAGTCATTAATCGCCCATTTCCTACATCATGTAAATGTTTAAGAGGATTCGCACAGAAGGTAGAACCAATATGTGTTTTCTAGAAATGGTCGAGTCCCTTAAACGATTAGGTATGATTCCTAATGTAAGATTTCCTGAAGTTTAATCCTTTGCTGCTTGGACTAATATTATGCAATTATCAAAATTCATATCGCAGCTTTTATGGACTGCTTGCAGGTTTACTGCAACATTCAGAACTATGGATGTTGCATGTTTCCTCCTGGCCTAAACTGACAAGCCATGATAACCCAGAAATCTTGAAACCAGATCTAAACCCCCAGTTCAAAAATGTTGATGCCAATGTTCTGATAGAGTGTTTTTACAGGTCGTTTTCTTGTTTTTCCAGAATTTCCAGAATTTGGTGCTGATCCTCGAGCTGACCGACACGATGAGTGGGACGACCCTCGTCGAGGGGAAGTGTTTGGTCAAGGCGGCGACTGGGGGGATCGGCACGATGCCAGACGGGACTTGTCTCTCGACGACCGGTATGACGTTCGAAGAGATGAGCTCAGGTTCGATGAGAGAGGTTTCCGTCGAGGCGAGGAGCATCAGATCGGGAGAGATGGCCGCCCACTGGGTCGAGGTAACACTGCACGGTCGCTGGACAGAGGCTGGAGAGAAAGACAAGATCTGGAAAGACTCGGAATGAGGGACAGGTTGGACGACCGACGAAGAGACAGACAGACCGAGTCCCCCTTCGAGCTGCGGGGATTCCCAGACGATTTCCCACACGACGAGAGGTTGTTTGTGAGGGAGGAGGACAGGATGAGGGACGAGAGAGCCGCTCTGATCGACAGAGGGAGGGACGATAGGCTGATAGACGATAGGGTCCCTATGGATAGGGACAGAGAGGCCAGGGGTCGTTTAGACAGAGGGAGAGAAGATAGAGGAATGATGGACAGGGGGAGGGATGACAGAGGGATGAAGGAGCGAGGGAGGGATGTGTCGATTGACGGGAGAGGCAGGGGAAAGTGGGGTAGGCTCGATCGACAGAGAGAGGGAGTGATCGAGAGAGGGAGGGACGAACCAGGGATTCAGGACAACCGGGGGTCCTTGGAGAGAGGAGACCGGGGATATCCGGATGATCAGAAACCGTGGGACCGAGGATTCCGGGAGGACAGGAGGGGAGACCGAGGAGGCCGAGCTGAGAAAGGAATTGAGGATGAAGGGAGATCGAGGGATGAAAGAGCAGCGAGAGAGGACAGGGGTGGGAAACCAGATAAGGATTCTAGGGAAGAGAGAAGCATGCGAGACGAGAGATTCAGAGATAGAGATGACGACAAAGGCAGCCGGGACCGCAGTTCTCGCAGCGATCCGAGTCCGCACAGAGACAGAACTCCAGATCGTAGATCTCATGACACGAAGGTGGACAAATCCGAAAGAGGTAAAATATCTCGAGATAGCAGCCCAAGAGATTCCAAAGGAGACAAGCCAAAATCTGCCTCAAAATTGGATCGGGGCAAAGACAAAGCACATCATGAGGAGAAGAGCAGTGAGAAAGTCTCGAAGGACTCTCGGTCAAGCAAAGACGATCATGCAAAGGAGAGACCAAGAGAGGACAGGAGGAAGAAGGAGAGTGACAGGTCACCTAAGAGAGACAGGTCACCGAGGAGAGACAGGTCACCGAGGAGAGATGCCAGGAAGGATAAGAGCAAGCCAGTGTCGAAGGTTCACAGGGAGACTGACAAGGAGAGTGATCGTGAGAGTGTGAAGGAAGATGAGACACATGGCAGGTATGGATGATCATGACCAGCTTGGACAGTCTGTGGTCCGCATGGAGGACTGCAAACTGTCCACTAATTGTCCATGCAGCTACGATGTCTCAATAGTAATTCTTTACTATTCTAGAGTTAGTGACATGATTTGTAAACTGTTTGGAAAGTGTCCACTCAAAAATGTACAGTTTTAAGGTAATTGGATCCTTCCTAAACATGGTATCTATTTCAGTTATGAAAAAATGAAGGTTTGAATTATCATGGGTACAATCCGATGAGAAAAATGTTAATTTTTAGTATATATTTTTTAATATTAGAGTTAATTATTTTAATTGTGCAACAATTTATTGTTTTAAATAGTATTGATGAGAAGATACTATATTAAGTTTTACAACCTCCCCACCCAAAAAAAAATTAAGTTGGGACTACCCAAATAAACTTGTATTAAGGGGGGACAATTCATCATAAATGGAACTGTGTACCTTCAGTTGCATATCGGTTTGTTGCATATTGGTGGGCGATTCAAGCAGCAACATCAAGCTATAAATCAACTTATTCACTAACAGGATGAGATGTGGACTCTGATGAGATGTTGTTTTTTGTCAGTAACATGTATTCACAGCATACCCTCTGATTTGTTTTGTCCAGGAGACGTGAGAAGGAGGGAGTTCCACTGTCTCCGGTTCCAAAGCGTCTCCGAGAGGTGTCTCCAGCTAGCTCCTCCAGGAGCAGGAGTAGCCACAGTAGCAGACCCCCCATGCACCGGTGTCGCGACTGGTCCCGGGGGCAGCGGCGTGGCAACAGCCGCGGCTCGGACAAGGAAGGGCCCCGCAGCAGGAAGACGAGTGCCGACAGAGATGACAAGAAGGATCGCAAGAAGGAGGATGCCATTGTTAAAGAGAGTGCTGCGAAACCCGCCAAGGCTCGGAGTCTTAGTGTATGTTTTCTTTGCTTGTCATGGGAGTACGTTTGGGTCTATAACTATTGGAAAATGACAAAGGCTGCCTGTTCGTGGACAATAAAGTACAAACAGCAAGCCATTTTTGTTCAATTTTCATTGCATTTCAATATTTTTTTTAATAGGACTGAGGAAAACGATTATTACCATTTGACATTAAAATTATTAGGAAAAGTAATCTAACATGGAAAATTCACTTTCTTTTATGAATTTTATCGATGATAATCAGTCTGGCATGGCAATTTTCTGCTGATGCAAGGAAATTCTCCGATTTATTTGTCCAGGAGTCAATTTATGTGCACTGAACCTTGTTTTCCACTGAAATCACAATTATCTGTTGCCATTCCTGTAAACACTATGAATGTTTAATTTTGTTATCGTATTTTTCTCAGACTGTACAATTTTCATGTCCATGATATTTTTCAAGACTGGAATAATGTTATAGAGATGACTATTTCAGTTTAATATTTTCTTATTGTTGACAACATGTTAAGATGTTCTGCTGAATATAGCCAATTCTGAATTAAATTGAAAATTTCCTGAAAGTTGTAAAGTATGAATATGTTACAGTATACTTAGTCCTTTCTACTTGCAGCCTAAACCCAGTAAGGATGAGACCGCAGACAAAGACCGCACCAAGCGGCGCCGATCAAGCTCTAGTTCCACCTCACGGGCAAAGACTGAAGAACACAAGGACAAAGCAAAGCCTCCTACAGTTGCAAGAAAAGGTAATTAATTATGTAATTACAAAGTTGGCAAACAATTGTGTGCAATGGTAGAACATTGGACTTCGGAGGCAAAGGCCCTGGTTTCAAATCCCGTCCCGAGAACCCTACATCAATGTTTGTGAAGGTTACCTTTCTGAAGCGCTGTGATAAAAGTGAAATAATCTTAAAAGCGAATCTAAACTCCCAATTTAAAAAAAAAAAAACTTTCCGACGTGATCATTATAGGATGCTCTGTCTGTACCGTGGCAATGCAGTCATCATCCTTGGGCTGTCAGTAGCAGCCGGTGCTCACAGGTTTACTACAAAATTCAGCACTACGGATGTTGAAGGTTTCCTCCTGCCCAAACTGACAAGCTGTGATATAAGTGAAAGAATCTTGAAAGCGGCTCTAAACCCCAATTTTTTAAACAAATAATAATTGCAAAATTCTTTGTCAGTAAATCATCTAGGTTGCGATGCATTTGCAAACGAGTAAATATTTATCAATTGGTTAATATGAACTATCTTCCTTTTGCAGTTGAAGACAACATATATGATGAGGACAACATTTCTGCAGTTGTCTCCCTTGGGGGGAAGTCGTCTGTTGAGGAGGATAAAGGTAGTCGATGGTTTTCCAAAATAACTGATCGTTGTAATTGTTTTGGTATTCCATCTCCATTACTGGTTTGATCCATATTGAATATTTAGAAAAATGAAAAACTACTAAACTTGACAATATTTTATTTGTTTGGAAAATTATTGCAAATAACATTGAATAAGTTATTTATTTCATTCATTTACGTACGTGTTTGATTGATTATCTGAGATCTATGACCAGATTAATGTAATGTTGAACCTTTTAATGCCAGGCCCCGAGATGAGATTACGAAACTTTCTCAGTATGATTTCATACTCAAGCTCAAAATGTATACAGGGATTTTTGAAGAAAACTTTTGAGTTGAGCATGAAATCATACTAAAAAAGCTAGATTAGACAATCTCTGTAGCGTTTCTCCGGTTGCCTCTGGCAGGAAGAGGGTTAATGAACATTCAGTAAGTTAATGTTGTATGATTAATGATCGAATGAACTCACCAGTTTCAGATCGCCAGAGCATGAAGTCTATACAGTTCAGTGATTGGTCAGATGATGTCGAAGCGGATAACATTTTAAACCAGGCTGAAGTAGAGGTACAACAATAATAATAATTATTATAATGTGGGCATTTATCTATTGAAAGTCTCATCTGGGTCATTTATCCAGGGATAGAAAGTCTCATCTGTGTCATTTCTGGCGACAAGCTAATGGTGACACCTAATCAGAGACATAGCATTAGATACTTGCTAATCAAGGTTGTATTAAATGAAAATCAATACAGCATGGTTGGAAAATGGAACTATATGCATTGATAAACAGAAAATTTTAGCACGGTTGAGGCTTGCGACGGTTCCTATGAATGGCGTCGGCATAATGACATTTTCATGTGATGTCACAATTGGATATCGTCAGCTGTCAGTCAATGCATAGCGCATTTATATTTTGACCAGTATATGTTGCCGGATTTTGAATGAATCTTGGGTGATCTCATGTCGACTCTCAGTCCTTATTGCCCCAAATCTATGCTCAAAAGCGTGCTCAAAGCTTACAACAGACTGAATTACATATTGGAGACAGTGTGAGAGAAACAAGGGAATTAAACATGACAGATTCTATCACATTGAGAGAAACTGTTATTAGTACTATTTCATGTTCAACTCGTATTTTACATTGAGATTTGAGTGCAAAACCTGATAGCTTCAATTCTAAATACACAATCTGTTTGGATTTCTGTTTTCCGAGGCATTTGATGTGAAAGTGTGAATTCTTGCAAATTTAGATCAATGTATATTGCATGCACGTAATTATTCTAACCAACATAGGTAAATTCAATCTATATTTGCCACAGCCTATTCATTCTGTCCAAGTTCATTTAAGATGTGTATTGTATCCGTGTTTACGTTACTGGACGAGAACGAGTTTTCAATTCGTCGGTGATGCATCTTTAACATTTCTGACCTGTGTGTAGGCGGAGAGAGAAGAACGTGGCCAGCGAAGCCCGAGTAGAAGCAGCCGAGGTAGTCGCGCCAGCGCCGGGAAGAAGTCTCAGAATGACCGTGACCAACCCGTGGAGTCGTCCAGCAGGTACATCTACAAACTTACTAGCAAAAAAATCGTGGAAGTGCTAGGGCTGTGGTAGATCACCAAAGGACCCGAGTTTGAACCTGCCCAGTGGAATAGGCATCAGTGTTTGTGGAAGTTAGCATTCTGTGCATGATTATGATAGAATGTGCTGCTGCAGTAAACCTGCGAACACCAGCTCGTACTGACAGTCCTAGGATGACTGTATTGCCACAGTGCAGAATGAATTGACGTAAATCAATAATTCATTCTGTACTGTGGCAATACAGTTATCCTTGGTCTGTCAGTACCAGCTGGTGTTTGCAGGTTTACTGCAGCATTCAGTGCTACAGATGTTGCGCGTTTCCTCCTGCCCTAAAATCTGATAAATGTTATAAACCCCAATTTAAGTTTAAAAAAAGAATTTAAATCCTTACCTTTATGCCCAAACTCAAGAAAGCAAAAAAAGATTATTTTAAATATCAGTAGCAAAATAGCTTTTTATTGTCTGATTGTATACGACACTGATTATTTGTTTTCCAGGACACATGTCGACTCTGGAGGCGAGGCTGCCGGGGAATTGGATGAGCAGCTGGCGTTGCGTGACACAGACATGTCTGTGGACAAGCTGGGATATGAAGAGATCTCTTCTGACGAGGAAGGATTGACAGAAGATGAGGCGGACAAACAGCCAAGTAAGTCTGACATCCTGGGGCCATATTCCTGAAGCTACGTCGTTGATGAGCTCGAAAGAGTCAAATTTACCTCCACGAAGGCTTAACAAGTGTCATTACATGCACGATAGCTTCGGGAACATGGCCGGAATACATCATTTAAAATTTTTAAAGTCAACTTTTTGAACTGATAAGAAGTTCATTAACATGAACACACACACAAGTAAGTACGGTTTTCGAAAAAAATGCTAACCAGAATGTTATAAACCCAGAAGGATGATATGAGGATGTGAATAATAAACAAGACAGCTTGGGTTGTATCCTCCCCAGGAAGTTGAGAAGGAAAATGAGAGCATATTGATGTAGTGCTATGAGCAAGCTTTAGAGCGTGGATTTGGCACCAAATCTATGTTATTTCTTTTTTTTTAATTGGGGTTTAGAGCCACTTTCAAGATTCTTTCACATATCATTCTTGTCAGTTTAGGGCAGGAGGATACCCACAACATCCATTGCGCTGAATGTTGCAGTAAACCTGCGAGCACTGGCTGGTACTGACAAGACCAAGGATGATAACTGCATTGTCACGCTCCAGTCAGGACATCCTATCAATATCGCGTCAGTAACTTTCGTGACCATTGATGCCAGGCTGCCTGAATGGGATTTGAACCTGGTATATTTGGCTCCAAAGTCCAACATTCTACCACTGCACTACCTCCATCCCTATTATTATTAATCTGTGTCTGCAGGCATCATAAACATCCTGGACATTGACTGGGCAAGCCTGAAAGAGACTGAGAAACCGAAACCCAAGAAGTCCGTCCTGAAGAGGTTTACACCGGCCAGCATATTCAGCCAGATCGGAGTGTCACGAGCCTACGCCGGCGACCAGCTGTTTGAGAAGATCAAAGCCGTGTGTCAGAAGCAACTGGATGATGAGGCAAAGGAGGACAACCCTGAAGGTAGCCCCACCCATGTGACATTGTTAGCCCCACCCACATTTAGACATTGCTAGCCCCACCCACATTTAGACATTGCTAGACAAACCCACATGTAGACATTGCTAGCCCCACCCACATGTAGACATTGCTAGCCCCACCCACATGTAGACATTGCTAGCCCCACCCACATGTAGACGTTGCTAGCCCCACCCACATTGGTATCCTCACTCATGTCTACACCTTGGTATCCTGACCCACATGACTGAGAGCTTAAACCACAGAGACATTAGAATCCACAACCCCCTTATAAACATTGGGAAGCCCCACCCACGTGTGGACATTGGCAGCCCCACCCACGTGTGAGAACTGTGCCGTTCATACTGAAATACCCACATTGAAGTACCCTTCTTTATGTTTCAGGCGAGACGGGGGGACAGAAGCCCAAGGAGGCGGCGCCGGTCAGACAGTTTGTCCTCCACGACACCGTGGCCACATTCCACTGCGCCGCCATGCGTAAACTCCGGGAGAGAGCCAACCTGCTGAAGAACATCGGGTCTCACCGCAGGGCACTGTGTGCACGCAAAGATCTCCAGATACGTCGGAGGCTGTGCAAAGTTGACAAGGTAAGCCAGGCTAGACGATTATATCCGAGGTATAAGATTTACACTGCATCTTTGTGGTCCTATCATGGGCTTTTATGTCATGTTTTTTTGTATGAATTTCATATTCGTACTATATTTTTTCTTTATTTGCTTTTCTTTCTTTTTTTATATTGTGGTTTAGAGCCACTTTCAAGATTATTTCGCTCTTATCATGATTTGTCAGATTCCTTCAGATTTTCTGCTATCAGTCTTTTCAACATTCAAACATTTGTGTCGTAGTTTATTTACAGGATTTGATAACCAGCCGATGTCATAATCAGTAAACTTTGTGGAGGCTCATGAATATATACTATATATTATATCCAATGAAAGAAGTAGCCACATTTTTATAATAAGCGATAGTTTATCACATGTAAAACAATTTATTTCAATGAGTTTGCTGCCATTTCATGACTGAAAGCTCGGATTCTTGCAAATACTACATATGAGCAATGATTATTATGGACATTGATAAAATCATCCCATATTTGACACACACACCGGATTGTGTTTGAGTCATTTTAAGAATATATATAAATAACCATTTTCGAAATGTTTTATCATGTATTTCTTATGTTTATGCTACAAAGGCATTACAACAATTGGTGTTGCGTTCACAGGTTCTGGACCAGACTCCAGTGTACCCCAGCCATGTTATGGACCGCGATCTCTCCAAGCTCAGCATACAGCTGTTCAGGCAGGGCAGGGATCGAACCCCAGACAAACAGGAGACGGATATCAAAGCAGAAATCAAACGCTTGTAATGCCATGCGCTATGGTGTACATGTCAAGATCGTCTCATTCACAGTTTTACGTCTCGAAAGCAATTTTTCATCGAGAGAGTCCCAAGTTTCATAGTACTTAAGAAGTACAAACATTCTATGAATTTCTGTGACTGTGGGGGGGGAAAAGGCCATAGTTTAATTCAGAACAAGGTGTAAGGTGGTATGAAAGGTTTTCATTGTACATTGGAGGTAAACAGTTTACCTACATTTTCATCGTAGACATCACCATGAGTAGTGTTTCTGTATATATGCCAGTGAAACTGAGGTTGCACATGTCTTAATTGAATGCCATGGTCATGAATGGTGATGTATATGTATTTGTATAATATACCAGGAACATTCTGCAGCATATTATACATGATGTGACATTGGTGAGATTTCTTTGCCCAATAAATATAAAAATCAAATCCTGCATGGAGGTGTAGTATTTGCCGAGGTGGATGGGTATTTGAGGCTGAATGCATGAATTTAACGGTTGTAGCAATTTGTCCATCTGAATCAGCCGTGGTTTTCTTATCAAACTGTGACACGGGGCCCGGATGTATGAAAGTGCCATTAACTACTGGCGTCATTATCCGCTATTACTGCACTGACTTTTCATGCTAATGTAATGGTGCATTAGTTAATGGAGGTTTACTGACACGTTAATGGAGCATTAGTGTTTCATACAACTGGGTCCTGATGTCCAATGTGCTCGTATCGCAATGTACTATTGCAATACATTGCCAATACTCTTGGTAAAATATTGGTAATACTGCCATGATTAATAGACATATTTTATGGTTGTATGTTATAATTTGATAGTTATGTTTGCAACTTGGCAGTATCATGGTAAATGTATATATCAAAATTGAGACAAAATTGCCAATAAAACGGCATTGCCAGTGACTATTTGTCTTCATTCTGTCAACACTTCTGGGAGACTAGTATACTTCATAGACAAAGAATATTGGCTTAATTAGTCTCTATTAAAATTTAGTACTGCTATTGGTTTGTTTTAAGTTTTCATATGATGCTATTTTACACAGGTACCGGATAATAATTTGTCATGTTTGTATTCCATACCAAGGGTGTGGATATTTTGTGGCGACTTAAAAGTGTTTCATCTTATTTCGTCACTACTCCAAATTTAAAATAAAGCAATGTAAAATATTACTATTTACTTCTTTCCTGCTATGAGCAGCTGTAATGTTTGGGACAGTTAATTACTGATTGATGCATGTACCGATTTCAACTGTGTTTTATGTCAACAAAAACATTTTAATAATCAAATCATTTTATTCCTTTCCTAGGATTTCGGTTACATTTTAGACATATTATTATCTAAAAAGTGCTATGAGGAATGACTTTTTTTTAAAATAATTGATTAATAAAAACAAAAATTAAATTTTAAAATCTTTATCATGCCATTATATTGAAGTGATTGAGTGGAAGAAATTAAAGAATGCAACCATTTCATGTCAGATATATCTTTTATTTAAGCAATCAACTGTACATAACATAAAATGCTCCTATTACTATAAGTATGACAAGCATTGGACGTTCATCAAACAATACCAGCACTATTTGTAGTGGACTGAAATCCAGTACCACATTAATAAAGCAGCAACCACTTCGACCATTTCCATTCTGTTGACAGTTTTTAGTATACATTGATAGGGTAAGCTGCAAACAACAGTGGAGTGTGGCCTCATTTGTGTTCATAGTATGTATCCCTGGTTGCCCTGCTAAACAAAAACAAGATCTTTATTAATGTCTACTTCTGGTACCAATCTCTCGTTGCAATAACCCTATTGATCTCTCACAGATTATGCCATATATAAAATTAAAATAAAGCCCATTGTTTTCGTTTGACCAACCATGCAATGGCCTCACGATATTTAGTGCCACCTACTTTTTACTCATCGCTTAACAAAAATGTCTTGACATCATCTCCGGGATTAATCTCGGGTCTCTTATTATTGATATTCAAATGGAATGTTGAGATCCCCTATGTATTTGTTGTATTCGTAGTCAAATAGTTCGTTATGATATACAGAAAAGTGATCTTTCCAATCGCCAACAGCACCTGAAATATAGGAAATGTTGTTTCAAGAACAATAGTTTGGGTCTGAGTATAACAACAATTAACTCCTTAGTAAAATTTAGTAGAACGTTTAACAGATTAACAGTCCCTACAATTATACATGTAGGCCCAATTCTCAACTATCAGGATTATTGTGTGAAGCTGAATATGGAAAGAAAGAACTTCAATTGTTTAAAATACTAGTATATAATTTAGTCAACATTATTTAAAGGAAGGAGTTTCTCTGCCAATCGTTCGTTAGCTTGATAACCTTTTATTTTTCAAAACCACCCACAGTGGCAGACATATAAAACATACACAGATGCATGTATATTCTACATTTTAATGGGGGAAAAAAACAATAGTGCAAATCATGGCAGGATAATGAAGTATATTGAGCAACATAGTAAGTACAACTTGCTCTTTCCCTATTAGCGATTGGGTTTAGAGATATTTGAGTGTATACTGCATCAGAATAGAACAAATGCGTTAGAACTAAAAAGAAGTGCCTTCGCCGAAAATTGATTGCGTTGGAATTGCGCCCCTTTATTGCTTTGAAAGCTCCGTACACACCTTTCCTCAGAAGCGGTGATATATTTGCGTTGATGGAGTACACGTCTTCGTGATTGGTCATAGGATTCTGCTTCATATTGGAGAAGGAACAATGCTGCCCTATCTTGTCAATCAGCTCGTCGTCCAGTTGGCTCTTCCCTAAGAAGTCGCACAGCTCTTTTATTACCTTCGTAATGTCCTGTGAAAGAATTAAACATAATAGTGTATCGAATTCGGTCGTGATGATACTTGTGTTAGGAGTGTTGCACTGTATGCACTTGACCTGCGCTTCACGAACGGGTTGTTCCGTAGTTCGGGCGTAAATCATGGCATACGCCATTCTTTTACTATATAGCAAGAATTGCTTAACTCTTGATTTAAGCACGGCCTACTAGAACACGACCATTTCGTGAACTGTAGCCCGAGGGCCTCGTTCCACAGAACGATGGTAGCTCTACGATATCACGGCGTATATACCTACGTATATAGCTAGTATTATTAGTTAGGCTTCGCATACATTAATAGTTACGATCGTCCGGTTATACAGAAATCGGGAGCTGGAAGTCAAATGCATACTAAACATACAAAGACTGCAATCTATAATTGATATATCTCCAGTATTATGTTTTTTATACATTTTTCAGTTACAGTGGACGTGACTTGACCATAGGACTAAAATAACACTATGATAGATTTATGGAACCTGAATCCTGCTGGTACAAGTATGCACTAATTTAATTAACAGTTTGATGTAAACTGTGGCATTGCTTGTCTTGTACCTTCTTCATATCCTCATAAAATACCACATGAACGTTCTTGTGATGTCTTTGTTCCCACCAACTTCTTGTGTAATCGAACCAGGATCCGTGGTCAACTAAATATAAAGAAATATAATCTTGCAATTTGGTCTTAAAGTATACATTATATAAATAACTCATTTATATTTCGCCCTGTTCGTGCTTTTAGCATGTTAAAAAGCGCCATATGGATGTTTGTTGACTTTGTAACTACAAATAGTTACTTCACACTGCAAAATATTAGCAGTCTAAATTAATATGGTTATTATTAATACATATATAAGTTTCAATACCATACGTGTTACTCTATGTGTCATGGAATATGTTATAAACAGAGTATAATAGTATGTCGGGGGCCTTTTGGAGAACATAAGTAATACCAGTATACCTTTTACGTTGCCTACAACTTACAACTGGAATCAAAAGGTACGGCAGAAGCATTTTTTATTTTTATTTTTTTATTTTTATTTTTCTTCTTTTTTTTATTAAACTATTTATTTGAAAACTTACGGGATTCCTGCAGAAGCATGCACTTGCAGACGATATCCCCAAAATTATCAATCCAGGTTGGGGGCAAATGAGTTCCTGAATGGTGCGTGTATATGAATGATGAGGCATTGATACGTATACTAACCCTGTCCTGTGAGGAACATACTGAGGAAGTCGGACCACGTGCCCCGGAAGTCGCCGAAGGAGGAGCTGGATCTATAGAAATGGTAGTAGGAGACACACAGATCCTTGGGATTCCGGAACAACACCACGATCTGAGTCGGAAATATTTTAATCAATAGACGGAATGTTTTATTGGAAAGAGCTAGCTAGACCCATATACTTCCGGTTTGTATTTTGAACATATTATATAGTATATATAGGGCCTAGATCTACCGGGGTATTAGGACATTTTAGAACCAATATTAATTTACCAATATCAATTTTGAAAAATCAACATTTCCAAGGTAATGTCTCAGGAACTGCTGGTCTCATGTCTTGAGGATGATTGTGTGTGTGTGTGTGTGTGTGTGTGTGTGTGTGTGTGTGTGTGTGTGTGTGTGTGTGTGTGTGTGTGTGTG
>JAUTBT010043698.1:0-16841 GCA_032361225.1 Lepetodrilus schrolli | reverse complement strand
CCTTTGGCTCATTCGGTAGAGCGTTGGACTCACAATCCAGCAACTCGGGTTCGAATCCCAGGATCGGCATGATCCTCAGTTGCACATGCAAGTAGTAACATCTCGGAACTGTCGCTTGTGAAGGCTGCGTTCTGTGAGATGCATCCTAATTCCATTGTAAACGTGACCACCAATGAGTATTTCAATATAAAGCATGGTTTGCGTAATAAATGATGACACAAATTCCTACTCATCAAAACTAATACTTATTCGCGCGTACTCCACTAAATGTTCACCATCACAAGACAAAACATTTCCAATTTTCATCGACTACATTTCTTGGGATTTAAAATCATCATGCATAGAAACATAAATCTAAACCATAGTGTTGTTTAATGGCAATTTAAGTACCCTTTGAAAATGGTCTTATTTTCAATTTAGCTATATATGTACAGTGTATTATGAAGAAAGCCCTGGGATTTCACTGGCAATGTACTACTATCCATCTCACAGTTAGTGACAATGCCGTCAGCCAATCAAAATGCAACTATACGCGTGAGTTGTACTCTGATCTATGTGTAATTTTATTCTACGCAGCTGTTTCCCTGAACAATTAATTTATAGGCCTTAACAGTTCTCAAAAATTTTACATATTTAATTAATTGCCGTATACTGTTACCACTTCTTGTAACTACACTATTTAAAATGTACAAAATACGACTTTTTAATCACTTTTAACTTTACTCTGTTACCTTTACATGTATCTTGGACATCTAAAATGTACAAATTACGATTATAAAAGTAATGTAGGCCTACATATGTAGACAATGAATAGTGCCTAATAAGCCAGGCTGGGTACATGTTCTTTAAAACTGGACTACCTTTTGTATGCCAAAAATTATGTAACATGTGCTAGGCACTTTAATACACATTCTTCTTCTTCTTCTTCTTCTTCGTTGTTGAACGTGGCGCGATTTCCCATGCTAGATATGCCCGGCCACTATAGGCCTATATTAGCAAGGAAAACGCGGGGAACTATTTTGAATCCAGGTATAAATCAACCATAACTAAAACCAGATCTCGTTTCGCTGCTTAAACATTATCAATTTTCGAAACTTTATTTTGCGAGCGTCCAAATATCCGAGCGTCAGTTTCGAATCTGATTTTAATGAGATGCGTATTAATGACATGGAGAACATATGCGCGTGGCAGAAACGTCATCAGTAACGTCCTGTGTCGACGCTATCGTCTGTTTCTCTGACATTCTGCACAGCTTGCCGTACATTAAAACGAGGCTACGAGTCAATTACTAGTTGGTAAAATGACTCGCGACTGAACTGCCCATTATCTCCAGCGGCATGGTTATCTATACTTTTCGTCCTGTAAATTGGAAATAGTTCTGTACTTCAAAGCATTCCCAGATATGCCTATTGGAACGTTGTCAATCAAGCTAATACCAATTACTACTAAAGATTATTGGAATGCTCGTGGGTACGGTTTTAATATAACAGTGCTTAACAGTGTCTCTCTCTCTCTTTGCCAGAGATTATGTACCAAGGGGAAGTGACTCAAGGATGTTCAGAGTGCCATATCTCGAGTGACATGCTTGACGTGGGAAGAACGCAATCACCGCTTGGACAAAATATGTGTGGTCATCAACCACAGCAACTTGCCCGTGTCGTAGAATGGTCTCAGCAAATAACTAGTTGACCTCCTGGTGCATAGGGTGAAGCCCAATCTAACTAAGATCATATATGGCAATATCAAACTAGTCATAGCAGAATAATTTGCACCACTACACATTGAGCGCATTAAGGTTTCACCACTATTTAGAAAACAAACACGTTCCATAGTAGGCTACTTGGCTGATGTTTGTGTAACTTTGTGAGAGAAATGTTAACGAGACGTCTCATCTCAGTTGCTATAGAAACACCGCTGCCAGGTAATCGATAAAAGAGGCCGCAATATTTTGGGCATGTCCTATCCGAGCAAATATGTGATTTGGACGTCCAATTCCGTAGAGTGTTCACTGATGTCGATGTGATGTGTTTACGAGGTGTGAGAAATGTATATTGCTTTTATTTAAGAAATGAACGTCATTTCTTATAATTTCTAACGAACGAATTTCCAATGGCAGTGATGATTTCATAAACCGTGGCGCATGAATACAATCAAACGGACATTTTCAGGGTGGGTCTTCCGATTGTCGACTCGTTTTTATGTAGAGCATTTTCTTGATAAATATGTTTTCGGGAAGGAACAGTTATTAAAACAACATGAAGGTAGGCGTTCGTGAGATGTACTAGCCATGTTCTTAATCTTAAAATGCATATTTTCTAGCTGTTTATCAAAGGACGCATCTTTAAACCGTTAGACATGATATTATTGTTAGAATCTGATACTAGCTGCGACTGAAGTCATGTAGCTATAACGTTAGATTCAGTTAGTTGTTAGATGACGTACACGTACTCAAAATATGGCAATGGACTAGATGCAGTCATGAAAGCCTGCACCTAGAAAGGAAATAAGCTTAAAATAAAATGATGCACTGTTGTAACTGATTCCACTGTGACGTCACTCGGCTTTGTAGTCGAGACAGCAATGACGTAAAAGAACAATGCTCACATTCCAATGAAAGTAGTTTTGTCAAAAGTATACACAGAAGTTAAAACTTCTTGTGAAGTTTACACGAGTATGAATGCAACAATTTGTCGTGTAAACGTTTGTCACGTGACCATGTTTTAGCCAATGGGCCGTCGCGAAATCGTGTAAACGTCATAGTAAGAAATTATTGGGTAATGACCAAATTATATACATGTACATATGCAGCATGATATATGCATACTTAAAGTATTTAGCCAACATGCAATATTTCTTCCATACACCACTAACAATGCAAGACAATGGGGGTGCTGAAGAACAGGTTTAAAAATCGACCTATTTCAGGATTCGAACCCGAGATTGTAGCATGCCACTTCCCACCAAGCCTCCCCATTTAACTTTAAAGTATTTAAACTTGAGAATGTTTTCTCAATTCACAGGCAAAACTGCAATTCATTCAATAAGGCTAACATGCTTATCTGTTGTTTCTGTAAAAATCAAAACCACTGATCTATAGCATCTACAGCAGAAAAAACGATTCTTTCATCTGTATCACGGCTTGTCAGTTTAGGGCAGGAGGAAACCTGCAACACCTGAAGGGCTGATTGTTGCAGTAAACCTGAAGACAGCGCATCCAATCATGATCGTGTCAGAAAGGTGACTTTCATGAACATTGATACTGTGGCAGCACGGACACAATTTGAACCCAGAGCCTTTGGCTCTGATAATACAATGTACTAATTATAATGATAAAATGATGATAAATAAAATTGCATGTATTTAGATTCAACAACACTGTACACTGGTACATACCGTGCATATATACAAATCATTCAACAGGCAACAAAATCAAAGGAGTACTACATGGATAAAACATTTCACCAGATTCATTTTGTACATTTTGGTGCTTTCAAAATTAATTCTAATGTTTAATAAAATTCAATACAACATGTTTAAATATCTAGGGCACTGCCCTGAGTTATAAAAACTGTCAAAATCTACCGATACAATAATTGCATTACTTATAATTAATCAGTATGCCTATAGTTCACTATTGATAACATCTGTGGAAACTTTAAAAATTTCAGTTATGTGAGCAAACAAATGTTGGAATGGCTGTGGTATTACTTTAATAACAACTCAGTATGTTCACTTGGTAGTAAAAGTCACACATGGGTGAAATATTCATGCACAAATTCACAAACATCTTATATCAAATAGAGTTACTTCCCTCATTTCCAAGAATGTTTCTTTGTATTTCACAATGTCACGATGAATTAGTTATGATAAGACTGTTATTACAAAGTTAATTTCACAATGGATACTAAACATAAATCGACTGTTTCTGAAAGTTGAAATGCAGTTGAAAATGCCAGTGAAATTGTAACCTCCCTTGGGACTGTTCCATCACGAGTGTATTTTTAAGGATAAGAAATGAAAATATCGAGTGAGTGTGTTACTATAGCATATTTTAAAAAGTGCATACTACAGTAAAGCCAGGGCATTGAGCTATCACAACCTTAGTCATGACCAAATTTGGAGAAAATGAGTATACATGCAAGTTTCTTAGCCATATTCCTTTTATAACCATGTATATACTGACAATTTTAAATAAGTGTACTTTTGCAAATCTCTAAAACATTAATGGTCGCCTATTTTGCAAATATTGCATGAAACAGGAATTAAGCACGAGAAATTAAAGGTTTGCAGTATGTTGAAATATGAATAATTAATATCTGAGATGCAAAAAAAACGACATATGTAAAGCTGAAAATGATCCATGGTTAGTGAAAATGTAGGCTTCATTTGTTTTGGGCACTTTAGAGTCAAATTGAGTTGAGTGCTCCTTGCACATGCATATTAGTACATTACCACCAAAAATGTTTTAAAATAAGCGTTGACGGTATGACTGATCAATCAGAAGGATTGTAGGCAGTCCGAGTACATACCTCACGGTTCAACTCTTCTCAACCCCGCTAAATCGGGGATAAGATTCTCGAGTTCTTGGCGTTTGATTTGAATTTCCTGCACTAGAGTTGACACTTGTGTCCAAAACAAATACAGCAGTCGAGGTGAATGATGCGTAGAAATGCATTCACTTTGTTGGTGTTTGTCTGGTTTGTTTGAATCTCATCTGGAGATGGTATGGATGGTGGTAGTACCTGTCCTTTTAGGAGAAGAGACGTCCCTTGACCAAAATCAAAACCACCGTGATATTTCATTACAATCAAACACACACACACACACACACACACACACACGAGACCAAAAGCCAGTTTTCTGATAAATTATACACACTCCAATGTTCCAAATCTTTGCCAAGTCCACCATACAACTTTCATTTTCAAACTTGGATCCTTCTCAATATTGTTGTTTTTTCCTGGACGATTTCAAAGACCTGTCACGTGCAACACCCACAAATTATGCGACTTCTCTTCACGCGACTGCCTAGCACTAACATACTTTTAAAAACGTTGACGATCCTCTCGCCCCTCATGAGGTGTCTGACATGTTCTGCAAGCTTTCCTGTGTAGACGCAAAAGTTCCGGGCATCTTCGAGTTCATGTTCGACGAGACGCTTTCCATGGCGGCGATGTTTGGATCGTATGCGGTGTCCAGCAGGTTGGCGCTCAGGTCTCCTCCTCCGGCCTGCGACACGTCTTGGATGTACGCCTGAAGCAACTCCAGGTCTATGGTATTGGGATTGATGTCCAGTATCTGTTGCTGCTGTTGTTGTTGTTGTTGTTGCTGTTGCTGCAGAGCTGAAGTGTCGATCAATCGACCTGTATGGTCGAGACGGAATCCTTGGAAGATTTCACTGGTATCAATGGTGCTTGTGTCCGTGACGCTCCCCATGGCTGTGTTGTCGGTAGTGCGGATGTTCATCGTAGGGATGCCGGCCATTGATACTGCACCTGCACTTGCTCCGGTGTTCGATATAGAATACATGGGTGGCCCATCTAGATATAAAAGATATATGGTTACTTAACAAGCGAGTGAGTGAATTAATGTTTAACGACACAGCTACTTAACAAGTATATTTATACATACTGTAAAACACTAATAAATTGTGGACGCAAATTTCGCGCAAATGCTAAAATTGACATATTTGTGGGAATTAAATATTTTTTTTAGAAATGAGTTGGATTCATTGACAGGAAATACGTTCAAGCTATTTTAAATTATTTTTTTGTGAATTGAAGTTTAGAGTCGCTTTCAAGATTCTTTCACCAACAACATCCGTTGAGCTGAATGTTGCAGTAAACCTGCGAGCACCGGCTGGTACTGACAAGACCAAAGATGATAACTGCATTACCACTCTACTGACATCGCATCCTATCAATATCGCGTCAGAAAGGTAACTCCGCGAACATTATTGTTGTGCTCCCGAGGCGCGATTTGAACCTGGAACCTTTGGCTCCAGAGTCCAACGTTCTACGACTGTGCTACCACCCGCCTCTTAAGCTAATTAAATGATAGTTTGATAGATAAACACGAGTAACAATGAAATAGTAGATATACATTATTAGATTGCTTAATTTACCGGCACCATAATACTAGTGATTGCAAAACGAGGTTGGACTTGATTGCCGCTTGCAACGTTTCACTTGAGTGGTAAGAGTAGACTAATACTATGAATTTTTAATAACTTAGTTTAATTAAATTATTCAATTGTATCTACTGTGATGTGTTTTTTTATTCATTAGTATTAATTACATTGTACAATAATATTGTCCGCTTCAATAGTAAACTTAGGGCTTCATATTTCGCGCAGACTATAATTTTGCGCAAATTGTCCTTTCGCGTAAAGCGCGTAAAATAGGTCTGCGTGTAATAGAAGTGTTTTACAGTAGTGTATTCATATTATTGTATTGATTGATTGAATTAGCGCTTTACGTCGCAGCGAGAATATTTCACCTATGCGCGACAAACACTACTGTAAATACATTTTTTAAATTATATTATCTCCTTGGATCGGGTAACAATGGTGCAGACAGTATAGAAAATATCTACAATAATTCCAATCGAAAAACATTTCCACTCACCATGTGCCATAGGTTCTTCCTGTTTGACCCTACGGTTTGCCTTCAGTTTAGTTCGCAAACCTTCCTTTATCGTACTTCCAGAATTTCCTACAATGAAAAACCATTGTATTTAAAGGCATACATATTTTCATAAATATAGATAGTGGGACATGCGGAAAATGTAGCTTGTTGCCCAATATACGTGTGTAGACAAATAACATATACATACTTTATTGGGGTTTTAAGTCACTTTCAAGATTCTTTCACTTATATCAGGGCAGGAGGAAACCCGCAACATCCGTAGTGCTGAATGTTGCAGTAAACCTGCAAGCATCGACTGGTACTGACAAGACCAATTCACATTTGTTCAAACAACAACAAAATGTTGTATTTATCATCCATAACAGTTATACTGATATTCATATTTGTAACAGTCATCATACTTAAACCATGGTTACAGATCGGAAATGATGACGTCTGTAATCAGCCAGGCTGTATTTCATGAAAAAATGTAAATCAATTGGTTGGTTGGTTGGTTGATTTGAGGTTTAAAGCCACTTTCAAGATATTTTCATTCATATCATGGCTTGCATGCATATATGTACTGCTTGTACTAGATGGGATTTCCACCAGTTGTTATAGTGCTAGCTCACTGGAATATCATGCCGCAAACAGAACATGTATACCCCACCTGAATACTGATATCAAGCCGACCAGTCCTTGCTTTATCCCTTTAATGCTGAGCGCAAAGCCGGGGAACAACAAGTACCATCTTTTAACGTCTTTTGGATGACGTGAATGGGGATCGAACCCATGGCCGTCCACACTCTGGGCCGAAGCTCTAACCATTGCGCCACTGAGCCGGCTGGATGTAAATCAAGTTTTCATGCCAAACTCACTACATAGTACACAATTCTAAACATACCTGATACTGTCCAGGTGTGAACAAAGTTTGCTGTTTTTCGTTTCCTTTTTTCTTCAATTCTATCTGGATCTGCAATAACAAAACAACAGCATTAATTATGTGTTGAAAACATCATCGGTAATAATCATTGAAAAAAAACTTTAAATTCCACAGGTGTCTATATATCCTGGCCCCGATTTCACAAAGACATCCTAAAGTTAGGAGCTCCTAACTTTATCACCCAGTTTATCACCTCCTAACTTAGATGCTGATTTAAGAAGGGATACGACTTGTGACGTCATCGTGAAACACTTGTTACGAGGTGACAACACTTAGGGACTGGTTTAGGAGCTCCTAAATAGTTAGGAAGCCGTTGTGAAACGGGGGCCTGGAAGTCAAAGCCACAGGTGTTGCAACTCTTGTAGGGCAGTTATCGTATTGGTTTGTCAGTACCAGCTTGTAGTAAAGCGCCAATCGACAAAAATATCGGTGTATTCATCGTTGAAACTCACATGTCAATAAATCGCTCACAAGAAAAAGAGCTAAAGGTTTACGTCATTATTTCTTTGTATTTTATGTAATTGAAGATAAATTGAATAAATTTTCCTCTTAAAACAGTTCAATTTATGCTAGTGGTCAGGTCAAAAGTGAAATAGAAAACACCTGGGGGTGACATGTGTAAGCAAAAATTTGAATTTGCATAGGTTCATTATATATGTTGTGTCTTCAAATTTGTTATTGAAAGATAGGTGCAAATGTGTACACTTCTAGGTGACCACAGTATGCAGTAGTCTAAAACATATCATAATTGATTGATTCTCGGATTGGTAGGCCTCCATGTTATCAATATCAATACCAGCCAATGCTTACAGGGTTTACAGCAACAGTATGCCTTATATGTGTTGCAGGTTTCTTCCTACCAAAAACTGATCAGTTGCATTTGAACAAAATCCAGGAAAATGTTTCCTAGAAACATCTAAAAGTAGGAGGCAACAACAAAAATTACATGCCAGCATTTATCGATCAATAGTATAATATCGTTTCTCCATGCTAAACACTGAATATTGTCAGGGGCAGATCCAGACTTTAATGTCAGCTCATGGTCAGTAGACTGAATTCCAACAGTAATTTGTGCCAACCCCTCTGAACAGTGTTCCAAAAATATGTTGGGTCTGCCAGTGATTACTATGGGGTTTAACGTCGTGCGAATCTTTCACCAATTTGTGATGAGGTGGTCCGTCACTCCAGGATTGACAAATTCACTGAAGGAACAGGATTTTATAGTTTTTGTTGTTATTCCCGGTCCTAAGGACCCTTTTCCCGACCAGAATAATAGCAACATTACAGGCCCCCCGTTTCACAACCACATCCTAAATTTAGGAGCTCCTAACTTTATGACAGTTTATCACCTCCCAAGTTTGATGCCGATTTAAGAAGGAATACGACTTGTGACGTGGTCGTGAAACACTTGTTACGAGGTGACACCTCCTAGGACTGGTTTAGGAGCTCCTAAATAGTTAGGAGGCCTTCGTGAAACGGGGGCCTGGAGTATTGGTGTAAAACCAGCCGCTTTCAAACCTGCTGGTATTTTTTAGGTAATTATTAGATTTTGTGAACACTGTCTCGGAATAATACCTGGGTCTTCGGGCATATACGTAAATGGGATGGATTCACTGGTATCCTTATCCGACGGTCTCTTTAACTGCAACATCACTTCCACTGGCTGTTGGATGTACGTCTCTTTGTATGGTGGAGACTTGAACACTATGGCAAACTGTTCGTAAAGACATAAAACGTTAATTACATTTTGGAAACAATCAGCAGTCGTATAGAAATTAGAAACTGTCAACATCAAATGGAAAGAACTGTTGGGGGAAATGGATCTGAACAAGATTTGATAGCTTCATTGAATAGAGTATGGTCTACCCCTATATATATAGTGTATTAAAGTATAGCTTTGCCCTGAACTAGTATAGTTACAGTATGAGGATGCTTGCATTCAATTACTTCAACATATTTGATCTCGCACTGTACTATGTTATAATCAGTGTTTTTCATCACAGGGGGAATATTTCACCTATACGCAATGAGAAAAATGCATTTCGTTAACAGGTATTCTTCGAGAAGATGCAGATGCAATGGAAGAATAATCATCACCAAATTCCTCTAGCCGAGTTCCAAAATTGTGTAGAAAGACATCCCACAAAGCATCCCTCAGACCGTAATTATTTTTTAAAGTATACTGCAGAAATATTATTATTATTTCCAATCATTTACGTGATGAATTTAACCGACCTGTCTGTGAACATCTCCTTGACCAAAATCGCCCAGCTCTTCCCACACTCGGCTACCATTGACCCCTTCTTCATAGAAACAAATCTGGATGTCATCTGAACAGAAAATCATTGACAGTCTCAATGTATGAAATCAGTTGAAGCCAATCCTGCCCCAAAGTTACGAAACCTTTCAGAGAACGATTTCATGCTAAACTCAAAAGGTTTTGTTCAACAAATCCCCAAACCAAATTTGAGTTTAGGATGAAACCATATTCAAACTTATCTACTTAACCAACTAAATCAACACACATGTAGTCTATACCTCAAATGTGATTCAACAATATATACAATAAATACTTTTATTTCTGAAGATGCAAATTAGGACAACGTCAGCAAGTTGCCTCACCTTTATTCACTTTCTCACACAAGAGAAAAATTTCGTCTCCTCCTTTAGCCTTTCCAGAGCTGCGATCAATCCTACATATTGTTAATTCATTGACAGATTCTGAAAACAAAAGAAAAATCAACAATAAATATATATTCAACTTTACAATTGGTTCAATTTGTATTTACAACTGCTTACAAGATTCTTTTACGCGCATCACAGCTGGCATGTGTTGAATACACATTCCATGCTTGTACTAGGCCAGATTTCCACTGGCTGGTGGTGCTGGATCACAGAATATTCATTTCTTCTTATGCACATGTCCTTACAATTTAGCATTAACATTAAAATTGTGTACCTCTTTATGGTGACCTGAAAAGAAGTTCACCAAAGATCCAAGAAATTACAGAATTTGACTAACACACTAAAATATGGTACATTTAATTGAAATTTGAGAACAAAAGATACCATTAAGAACATTTAGGCATATAAATCCAAACAACTTTACTTTTGTCATGAATGACTTGAGACACAACAGGGGGGACAACTCTTGTAATCTTCCCATTAGAGTCGGGCAAGAAGACTTGAAAACACAGTCTCACAACATTTAGGTCCACTTGTCCAATTCCATGGGTAAATCCGGCTGGAAATGTAAAAAATTATAATTAATAAATCTACAATGAATCTTGCAATCTAATTGGTCCATATGACCTCTGAAAACGTTTGTTCACACTTTGATGCAGGAAACTTCCTTAGAAAACTCCCACAAAATATCTACTTTTGAAATGTTGACAAATTTGTACTATAAAAGCAAGGTAACTGCATAAAGTTCAATGCAAACAGGACACGAAACGAAACTAACTGTGACATAGCTCTACTGTGATGTAAACTAATCTAACTGTGACATAGCTCTACTGTGATGTAAACTAACTGTGACATAGCTCTACTGTGATGTAAACTAAACTAACTGTGACATAGCTCTACTGTGATGTAAACTAACTGTGACATAGCTCTATTGTGATGTAAACTAACTGTGACATAGCTCTATTGTGATGTAAACTAAACTAACTGTGACATAGCTCTATTGTGATGTAAACTAAACTAACTGTGACATAGCTCTACTGTGATGTAAACTAACTGTTACATAGCTCTACTGTGATGTAAACTAAACTAACTGTGACATAGATCTACTGTGATGTAAACTAACTGTGACATAGCTCTACTGTGATGTAAACTAACTGTTACATAGCTCTATTGTGATGTAAACTAACTGTTACATAGCTCTATTGTGATGTAAACTAAACTAACTGTGACATAGCTCTACTGTGATGTAAACTAACTGTGACATAGCTCTACTGTGATGTAAACTAACTGTGACATAGATCTACTGTGATGTAAACTAAACTAACTTTGACAAAGCTCTACTGTGATGTAAATGATGATGCAGCTTTCCAGCTCTTTTCAATAGAATTATTATCTTTTTGAAAAATGTGTTGAGTATTCCATTAAATATTATAATGACTGACTGCCATTTATTTTACTTTTACTGAGGTATGTATCAGTACATTTACAGTGAATCCCGGAAATCTCAAGTATTCATATTGCCAAAAGTATTATATTCATACATAATTTAACATTTTAACAAAATCTTACTCTGAAATGGATCAACATTAATATCTTTCCTCAGTTGCAGACAATTTTCAACATCTTTCTTCTTAGCACATTGGATTCCAAGATGGGGAAATCTGAAGAAAAACAACAAGAACAATGAGCTCTACAAAATTATTTGTAAAAAATGTAAACAGTTTTACACCAATTAATATTTCTTGATAATCCCAATAATTCAGCTTCCAAATTTGGGCAGTTATGAAAAATACTCCGTAAATGCCATTGTGTTGTCATGATAACAAATTGAAAATAAGCTTCATTATAAAAATAAATAAATGACATAACATGCATGACTTTCGATCCAAAGGTCTTTTCGTAGTTAACTTTAATATTATTAAAGTGAGATAAGATAGCTTCAAGAATAAGACGCAACTTTTTTGTAGCAAACTTTTGGTAAATACTGCAACTTATCGTAAGATCAGAATCAGCCCTGGGATACAGAAACTTACGAGATGGTATCTGTGTCCTTGACCTTCACAGTACACACGCCCTTCTTGCAGTCCTTGCCGACCAGAGAATGCGGGTGAGGCTTGCAATTGGTCTGATCTCGCGTCACACAAGATACAACCACGATAGCTGCGCCCTTGTAGTTTCTGATCTGAAAAACAACAAAGTGCACACATTTCTTAGGGCTCTATACTGAAAATATATAAACGTACATGTTCTCGATGAAGCCTTAATTGATAGCCTGGAGTTGAAGTGAAATGAGTGCCCATTGATCCATTGACTGGGTAATAACAGTGTAGCCCTTTGAGCATGTTTTCAAGCATATAGCGCATTATAAGTGGACATTACTGATTGAATAATTTTAAATATTTTATTTTTTTTTGATTGGGGTTTAGAGCCGCTTTCAATGTTCTTTCACTTATATCACGGCTTGTCAGTTTATGGCAGGAGAAACCCCGCAACATCTATAGCGCTGAATGTTGCAGTAAACCTGCGAGCACTTGCTGGTACTGAAAGACCGAGGATGAATATATAATTAATCTAAAAAAAAAGGATGATAACTGCATTGCCACTCTACAGACAGCACATCCTATCAATATCGTGTCAGAAAGGTAACTGTCTTACTCTTATTATTTAGTACTCTCATAATGCAGGCATGGCAACAGAAAATTGTGATTGCAACAGAAAACAAGCCCTAGGTCTGGGGGCTGCAGGTCCAGCGAAAATAAATTGACCCCTGGACATATAAATCAGCAGATTTCTCCAGATCCGCTGAAAATTGCCATGGTTGACAATATTCAAATTCATAATATATGCAAACCACTTACCATAGATTTATCACCTATAAATTCCATATGCAGAGAATGAAACCTGACACTTACCTTGATCGTGGGGAATGTCTTCCTTTCGGTAGTACTGTGCTCTCCGGGGATGCTCCCCGCCGACCTACCCTCGCACTCGTAGCGGAACCGCAGACCTCGTGCCTGGGGTTGCTCGGTGATCTCCACATACGGCTGCTGGGGTGCAGTGCTCGGGGCAGGGGCATGGGCGAGGGCGGCGCTCGAGAACATGGGGGAGTTTTTGTGGTTCTGTATCATTCCCTGGGATACAGGCTGGATGCCAGACATTGGCGGATCTGGAAGTGTTTGAATTAATGAGAGTTTGCGAAATGAGTGCACAATGATCAATTGATCTCGGGTAATAATAATAATAATAATATAATAAAAGAAATAGTAACAAATTACATTTTAATGTCAAAAGAGCAAATTGTTAAATAAGTTTATGCTTTCATGATTTACCTTCTTGTATTTTGCAGCATGTTGCCTCCAGAAGATCGATTGCATGCTTAGTATGATTGTATGCTTAGTACGATTGTATGCTTGGCTCAAATCATAGCATGAAATCATACTCAAAAAGGTCTTAACTTATGACGTTGTATGACCTATGACCTACTTTGTTGTACGTCCTGTTGGCCATCTACTAATCCGAAGCCGCCTTGTAATATATACTTCTCCAACTCACTGCTTGGCAGGCCAGCTACAGACAGGTCATCAAGGTTCAATTCTATTGGTGGAAAAAAAGAAACATATATAGTAATATTACTTGAAGGCATAGAATTACAGTGTGTTGACATAGTTCATGATCAAACATGACTCGGACGCATTGGATCTGAAGTCGGACTATTAGTTAGGTATAAAACGCAGTGACACCCCTTATGTGGTAGATTACCTCTGACTTGCAATCATACTGATAAAAGCACTGTCCGACTCGAATGTGTACATGGTCTTAAAACATTTGACATTCTCCTGTCGTAATTTTCCATACAATTCGATAATTATTTCTTTCTTATGAAGTTATATATTATATCAATCTGCATTATGTACCCTAAAAAATGTGGTCTTGGTATAAGATAGTTAACTTGAACTTTTGTACGAAATTTCAAGAAAATGCTCGTGCAGATTTGGTGTGATGGGTGGTCATTTGCGTGGCAAAAAACAAGAGAGGGAAAGTTACGTGAGTAAGAAAAGAACGGTAATTCTATTTACGGGATGAGTTCAAAGCTTCGACAAGATCAATGTGTGTCAATTCCTGGTAGTGCTAATGCTATAAATATAGAGCAAAAGTGTCCAACTTCTGATCATTTTACCGTACAAGATAATGCTACTATTGATCTACGTATTGTAGAATTTGCAGGATCATGATATCTTGGAACTGGAAGGGATCACCAGTTTAGGGCAGCGCTGAATGTTGCAGTAAACCTGCAAGCACCAGCTGGTACTGACAAGACCAAGGATGATAACTGCATGTTATGGCTTTACACCCATGAGAAGAGCATATGTATTCATTTGAGTGTTTACATTCGTTTCAGATACATTGTTTGTAAAAACAGTTGCAAAACAACACTTTAATGTTAATTGTTTAATAAAATTTGGAGTTTCACTGTCATCAGTGTCCTTAAAAAAATATCTTCTCTTATTTTGTTCATCAGACCATGTCAAAGTATAGGTGTTTACTTCAGAATAGTTGCAAGCATAGGTGGTTTTTCATAATAGTTTACTCATCTGAGCCCTCACATGGCCACACTACTGTTAAGACAAATGTACATTTGCAGTGTCCGGACCCTAACCCATTGTATCCCATTAAAAGCCCTGACAAATGTTTAAAGACTTAGTTTGTGCAAAAACATTTTAGTACAGTATGGTCAAAGTAAATATTTGATTTGCTAGAGTTGAATTGTTACCCAAAGTGGCTGCTAAAGTGTACCCTTGATTGTGAAATAGCCGAGTGTATGAGCCAATAAAATTAGTTGGCAACTGTTAAAATAGGAAGAGTATGGTCTACACCATAAACATATATAGTGCATTAAAGTATAATTTTGCCCTGAACCATTATAACAATAAACTACTCGGATGCAAGTGTCCTCGTGCATTAACTGATTTAATAAACTATATATATATATGGGTAGACCATACTGTATCCCTTAATTAAAGTATAGTATTGCCCTAACTATCCTTTAATTAAATTTTATTGAACTTCAAGGCCTAAATATATACTTACTAGTTACTATGGTGGTAAATTATATGTGTTCTACATACACATTCACATTAAAATATACCAATTGCCTATTTGCACAATGACAGGGCAGCGTATGCTACAAATGTTTTTATCAAATCGTCATTGCCACTGTAATAATATTGTAAACAGAAAATAACTCAAGAAAATGGCGTCCTGACCTGTGCAAATTTTAGGCAACGATTATACGAAATGATATGCAAGCACTTGACTCTGCAAATATGTAGTTGGTATGAGTTAACTACCACTTACCTGAACTAAGGGTCGTCATTGTTGACAGAATACTGTTGCACGACTACTCGTGGTTTGTTTCGGTAGATTTGTTATGTCTGCCTTCCGATTATTCCTCGAAGTGCTCATATTCTAAAATTAGATTTCCGGGAAATACCAAGGGATGATAGACTTTGATTGGATGAGAATGTTTTCCCACAATGCAAGTGGGTTCTTACAAAAGTATGCCTTGTTAATATATAACTCGAACTATGGCAAAAACAAAGATAATACAAAAATAAAGGGGTGGTGGAAGAAACAACCAAAAAAAGGGGGAAATGAAACAAAAATTCATCTACACTAGCAATCAGTACCTAAATATATATATGTGTGTGTGTGTACCAGGTGTAAATACTCTGTATGTTGTCAATAACTGCTGATGGATAAAACTCTACAATCCATATACCTGTCTGTGTTGTGTTTGCTATTTAAAACAATAGGTAATTGGGTCATTCTAAGTATCTTTCGTCATGAAAGTTATTCTGTTCATGCAATACGTTTATATTGTCATTATTATTTACTCATGTTGATTTGTATATAGGTTTATTGTCCTACATGGCAGTTCCATCAGTTATCAACTGGTTATTACACCTCAGTGCCACACACAGATTGTATATGTGCATACTTGTTTAATGCCAATAAGTAAAGTACATCCAAGTAATTCGGAATGTATAGATGTACTTGTAATTATTAATGTTAAACCATGTTTAACATTTATGGCGGAAATGCGCGCCTTTATTGCAAATGATTATTCCAATACAGAAATGCTACATTCTGTATGCATTTTAATGGCTTATCAGTGTTTAAATTTGTCATAGCCCTATGCTATGCATTGATGTCTTATTATATGTTATTTGGCAGTACGCCCGGCCCGCCCCCTATTTAATATTGGTGCATTGTCCATATACATCTATAATGTATGCAGCTGTGTGAACACGATTTGTTAGACATTTATTTTACACTTTATACAGCAATATTAACTACAAATATTCATAATAATTAATTTTAAAGAATATAACGGATGTATGCTACAATAAATCAGCCGATTATAATAGTTTTCTCCGCTTTACATTTAAACTTTTAGATAGCACCTTGATTTGGAGCATGCGCATACATGCTTGAAGCGATATGGGGAAACCCCATAGACTGGCACTAAAGTACAAACTATATGAGGGCGTCAAGAAAATGAAACTGTAATACCCAACTAGTATTTT
>JAUTBT010043687.1:0-16842 GCA_032361225.1 Lepetodrilus schrolli | reverse complement strand
ATCTCTGGGCCCACAATGGCCCAGCGGGTAGAAGAAGCAACGGCTGATGCTATTCCTGAAAACATTCCTCTCTCGTCCCCACCCATTGCAGCTTCTGTGTCAGATTTAACTCCACTGGCAGATTTAGCTGAACTCTATTTAGCTGATAATCGTGATTCAGATGCAGCTTCTCAAGCAGATACAACTGACGTATCACCTGCAGCTGCTAAATCAGATGAAGGTGGTGGAACATCTGAAGCTTCTAAATCAGATGAAGATGGTGGAACATCTGAAGCTTCTAAATCAGATGAAGGTGGTGGAACATCTGAAGCAGATGCAGATGCTGACAAGCAAGTTAATACAGGTACGGATGCACTGTAGTTATATTATATAGTTAACTAAATAACCGGGTACACATTATTTTTAATCCACCGTTCTTCTTTGCCAAACGAAATGTCTACCCATTTGTAAGTTTTCAAATGCCTTGAATGTTTATGAATCTTCCTGCCTCCATGTTTTCTGTGTGTTAATGTTTTAGCTGAAACAAGGCTACCGAGAAAGAAGAAAAAGAAGAAGAAAGGGTTTTTACAAAAAGTAAGTAATATAACTCAATATACCTTGCAAAGGTTCATTTAATACAAAGTTATGTAATTTACATTCATTCTGTTTGTTACTCTTAACTATAGAAATATATTAAGAAATTAATAAATAAATTATTACTAATGATGTAGGTTTCATTGTAATATTCTAATATATTATCATTAACTATTCCATTTACTGATCACATAATATAATGTGTTTTAATATAGTATGTTTAATATATGGTACCATATCTTCAATATTGGAAATAAAGAACTTCAATTGCACAGATCCTCATTCCAATTGCCTTTACTATACCTAATTTGGTTAATTGAATTATTTAATTAAAAACACGTATCTATTGATTTAGAATTGATATGCCTAGCGATTACATTAACATTTGATATGAAATTATTGTTCTCATTCTGTGTCCATTTAATTCAACGTATTATGGCTTTCAGGTGTGTTGCTGCTTTTCCTAATGAAGATGAATAAATTATTGATCACTGATTCAAGCGTTTTCTCCATTTTTGTATGAATTAGATACAATTGTTCATGGACATCAGTCTAGGAACTCAATAATAGAGAATTGTAACAATGAAGCTAAGAGAAATATAGTGTTGCGAACACAAATTCTGCAGGTGGAAACACAGCATCGTCACACTCCTGTGTTCTTTATTTGCATAACCTAGAGTATCGCCCTTGGTTCATGTTCACCAGTTGGAATTCCAACAACCGGTCCCAGACGTTTTTTAGCTGTTTATATTCACGAAGTAATTTTGTTTGGTTTTTCTTTGTGGGTTTCAAACCACTTTGAAGAATATTTTGCATATCCACATCAATCTTGTGATATACTAGTATATGTACTTAAAGAGGCAAGATCATGCTAGCATAGGGAATAATCGTCATTATCACCCAATACCTTCTTTTTGCAGTAGGTATCGCTTTCAAATAACAAGCGATATCTATAGCAGTAGATATCGTTTGACCCAATTCTTGGTTTATTTGATTGTTCTACCATTGTGATGTCATGCTGTAGATATCCCTTGACCCAAGTATTTCATTGTTCCACTATTGTGATGTCACCTCTACAATTGTGATGTCGTAACATTGCTATGATGTCACAGTGCAAATGCACAACAACCTACAGATTTGACTTCACAGTAAAATCTTTATGTTGTGACATTGTTCTTCATTAATGACTTTAAAATGATATTTGGTGATAAATAGAATCTCACCCTCGTGTCTTGGAACATCAAAAATATAGTGGATGAAAGTTATTAAATCCTCGGCAAAGCCTCGGATTTTTAATAACTTTCACAACAAATGTTGATATATTTGATATTCCAAGACACTTGGGTGAGATTCTCTATCTATCGGGGTTATTGCATATTCTGAAAGAACAATCTTTCCCCGACGTGAGATTCTTTTCAGATTTTTAAACCGATCCGACACAGGCCCATGCTGGAGTTCCTCGGACTCGAGTGTCTTCTCCGACGTCCACGCGAAGTCTATATTTAGAACAGCACTGTTGGGGAAGACCCCCTTGCATTGGCGATACAGGGTATTACAGTATTGATAGATATTTTTCAGATTTTGTATTAACTATTAATATTATTTAGAAACATATATAAACAATATTTAAAAATATATATAAAATACTTGCAAGTATGATCTTGCCCCTTTAAGGTATAGATTACGGTCTATATAGTGTATTAAAGTATAGTTTTGCCTTGAGCTATTCTAGTTAAAGTACGAGCTAGGACGCATAGTATGTAGTTAACATCTCGTCACGGTGTGTGTGGTCATTACTAACGAGGGGGTTAAGAGTAAGGGCACATGACGTCATTTGCATTTTGCCAATTCACTTTACAACTGTTAAAGTACAGTCAATTGCGCCTTTGTTCTCAGACCGTCTACTATTTTAGAATAGACAAAAGCCTGCTGGTACTGGGATTCCAATAATATACTGCGGTCCCATAGTAGGGCCTACTGCGCATCCATTTATGACCGCTGCGGAAAGGTAACTTCCGTGGACACATTCATGCCGCGTTCCTACATTGCGCGAGTTCGAACTATCCTCGACTCAGAAGTACGAGATACATTATACCATTATTGGGTTTGCGGCAAGAACCTCTATGCCAAGTTGTATGATTGTGCTGTCGCTAAAGCTCGTAACTTAAAACAGTAATTACACTCTGGAAAAGATTGGATTGTTCATCCCTTACCCACAGACATAATATTAGCTTTGTGAAATTGTCCCTGAAGAGAAATTGTTGAACTCATCACCACTAAGCAGTATCCTGAAGACATGTATAATAGAAGATCTACGAAGCCTGAAACCATCAATATATTACATTCGGTGCGGAATATGCTACCAATACTACCTCCCTCATACAAGGACACTATAATGTATTACTATTAGGAGATAAATATATGGTGTTTTGAAATGTACGGGTGTTATTGAAATTCGACAATGGCAAATCTCATTTGAATCCGACTAGCTTGCTGTTAGGGTTCAAATGGAAAATTTGCCATTGTCGAATTTTAATAACACACGCAAATTTCAAAACACCATATATTGTAACACATTCGACGCCGAAGTTCATTTAACGTAGGAACTATTTCTTACTAGCGCGAATGACGGTGGTGAAAAATCCCCATTCATAAGATTGAAATGGGCCCCTCGAAACAGTCGAATGTTTGTTACATCATCGCCAGAGCCTTAAAACGGCAACTGCGATAAGCTTGAATGAAGTCATCTGTATTGACGTCACAGGCTTGACGTCACATCACGTTGCTTTGCGTCACTACTCCAGACTGTGCGTTTGTAGATAGCCAGCTGGTAACCACCACATTCTCGACTTTTCGATGACAGACTGGAAATATCTATCTAGCCAAGACCTTGAAAGAAAACTCGATACAGCCACCGTAAACCTATTTATTGAGTTCACGGGTTAGACTAGTCATAAATAACTGTGACGAAAATGTTCTTGTCAGATGCAATGTGAGAGAGGAGCAATATCAAAGCGCCGTGTGGAACCATTTGGACTAATATTGGAGGTAATCATTGTTTGTTTACAAAAGTTGAAAAGACGCCGATTCCTACATTTTAGTAGTTTCAGTGCCAAAACTGTATCTCATTCAGTAGTCTAGTCTTACGAATTCGTAAGACTATGTTATATTATTGTGATGTAGGTTATGTGCGCTGCCGTGGCGTTTATGCGTTCATGCGTTGGATCAACTCACTAACTATTATCATATATATTCAACTTGTTCACCGGAAGTACTATGCTAGAAATATCCTAAATGTGTTACAATACTAGTATATAATATTGACTTTATCACATAGCATAGGAGTTTTGGAGTGCAATAAACCCATGCTATAAATATAAATATTTTCACTAGTGCAATAAAACAATATATCTTTATTAATGTATTCATTCGAGATATCAAAGTCTTTTTGGACCTTTTTTAGAGCCTGTTCTTGGGACTTAATTTGTCGAATATAAAGTTAGAAGAGTTGTTCAATTAAATATGCAAACACATTTATCTAGCCAAGACCTTGAAAGAAAACTCGATACAGCCACCGTAAAGCTATTTATTGAGTTCACGGGTTAGACTAGTCATAAATAACTGTGACGAAAATGTTCTTGTCAGATGCAATGTGTTCTAGTAAAATGTTCTTGTCAGATGCAATATTTTGTCCACGTGCTTTAACTCAGTTCCCAAAACATTTGCCTATATATAGTGTTTGTGTGAAAAATCGATATTAGAATAGTTTCTACAGTTATGTACAGTAGAATCTCACATTCGTGTTCATATATTACTGAATTTATTAAACGCTTTGGCAAAAATGATATGCTCGACAGAGCCTCGCATATCAGTTTTTCCAACTCGTTTAATGGGGTAAGATCATACTTGCATAGCTTGGTTGGTTGATTTGGGGTTTAAAACCACTCTCAAGATATCTTCACTCACATCATGGTTTGCATGCATATGTACTACTTGTACTAGTCTGGATTTCCACCAGTTTTAATAGTGCTAGCTCAACTGGAGGTAAATCACTCCGCAGATAGAACATGAATACCCGACTCTGACACAGTATACTGACTCCGAGCCGACCAGTCCTTGCTTTGCCACTTTGATGCACCAAGCACGGGAACAACAAGTACCATCTTTTAACGTCTGTTGGTATGAACCCGCGACCTTCCGCACTCCGGGCCGACGCTCTAACCATCACGCCACGGTGCCGTCACTATCGGGGTTATTGCATATTCTGAAAGACCAATCTTTCCCCGACATGAGATTTTTTTTCAGATTCTTTAGTCATCTGTTTCTGTGTACACAGATCCACCTCATAGAAACCAAGATATGCATTCACATTGGTGGTTGTTTTTTTCTTCTACCGCGTAAGAACAACTGTCCTTGCTTTATCCCATTACAATGCCTCTCTGGTTAATCGTCAAGTGGATGTTGATCCATGGCAGAGCATAATATTGACAGCTGTGATTTTCTTTATCGGTGTTTGATGTGAGCTGTTGTCGTGAGCTCTTGATCGACATGTGCATGATGAAAGAAACGACATCTTACCACTCCGAGTTTGGGTTTTTATCTGTGATAGGGCAGTATACAAGGCCTAAACTGGTCCATAAAACAGACCCGACACAGGCCTATGTTGGACTGCCTCGGACTCGAGATTGTCCTCTCGAACGTCCGCGCGAAGTCTATTTTCAGAACAGATCATTGTTGGGAAAGACCTCCTTGATATATATATATAAACTTGCAAGTATGATCTTGCCTCTTTAATAAAGTCGGTATTATATGCCCACTCATGTGAGATCCTCTCTCTATATATTTTAAATTAGGATTTAGAGCAGCTTTATTTCACTAATATCACGGCATGTCAGTTTAGTATAGGAGGAAACCCGCAACATTTGTAGCGCTGAGTGTTGCAGTAAACATGTTAGCAGATATAGGAATATTCATGAAATTTGCTTAAACATTCAGGTAATTACTTCTTTTTTTAAAAATCTTCATTAGATTCGTGTCTGTCTGAATTTGAGAATCCTATGCTAAACGTGCACTAGGCAAGGGTCAATAAACGGAGAAGAAATGCTATACACATGCAGTAAGATGTTATCAATAGTTCTTATGGTATATTTTCTTCTCTCATAATGTAAGCAAGTAATACTATGCAGAATATTAATAGCACTTTCGAACTGCTCTGTATTTTGCGATGGCAACATCAGAGCACCATACATTCTCGTCGCCTAGACTAGTTCCCTTGTCCATTTGCTCTATGTGATTTGTCTTTTATAAATGAGACTGGTGTCCAGTTTAGTACGTCACCTCTTACGTCATAAGCAACGTCATCCATTATGATCACGTGATTAAACAAATGGCGGCGTTGAGACGTTTCTTGTAAAAGAGGTTTTTGTTATTTTTCCGGCTTCCATTGGGGATTTTCTAACGGGTATGATTTGGTAGTAGTGTAGTAGTACTATAGAATAATCGTTGATGAAGTCCCTGCGGTAGATTACAATATCGAAAAAAGTATAGAAACATTTTACTTCAGAGAATACAATATATACAGTATAGTGTTAGTCATCTGCAGCATAGAAAAATATTAATTTTCGACCCTGTTTTTAGTCGTGTGTATATATTTTATCTCTTACAAAGGTATGGGCTAATTATAATTATATTATAGCCCAATTCCTAAGTATACTAATATTCCAGCTGTATTTTCAATTTTTGCAGATATTAAAAATGTTGTTCTCAAGGTTACAACATATGATGGGAAAGCCATTCCCAAGTCATATGTGTTACAAAAACATACGTGTGAATAAGAACACACACGATGGATCATTCTGTGCAGTCAACCAAGAACACATCGCTCTGATATCGCAGTACGATGCTGGTTCTGCTTTCATAGTACTTCCGGTGAAAAAGGTAAGAATGTATGTAAATTAGACCATACAACTTGTAGAAAGTGGGGAATTGAACATATATGTGCCTGTAGGCTATGAGTGTCACAAGCAATTCATTACATTATGTTAATAGTGACACATTCTAAAAGTGTTCCCAAATGATATGTTTGCTAAACATGTATGAGTAGTTTGCAATGCCGTTTTTTTGTGGAATTGTGCATGGAGCGATTGCATTTATTCATGCAGTTTATCAGTTATGGTATTTACATTGAACATTTATGAACATTGATTGTCATATTAATAAGTATATGCACAATTTAAAATGTTGCATTTTAGGGAGGTTCAGTAGACATCGATATTCCAAAAGCCAAGGGGCACATGGGACCGATCCTGGACCTGAAATGGAATCCATTTAGCACCTCCATCATCGCCTCTGGATCTGACGACTCTACAGTGAGTAGTAGGGCATATGCATCATGGCATATCGTGCATTCCATAGCATGATGACATTAGTAGCTGGACAGTCAAACTGTCAATGTTAGGCTGAGAAGCTATCAACTATCAATCGCTCATAATATGTGTAATATTTTTTACAATACAATCGGCAGCTGACTCATCAGACACAGCTGACATACATCGCATCTAGCCATGTACACACTGACTGTTTTCAGGTGAAGATTTGGCAAATCCCAGACAAGGGTATTGTGGACGACCTCAAGTGGCAGGTGAACCTACTAGGACATCAAGGGAGAGTCACCTACCTCGAGTGGCATCCGACTGCCGCAAATATCCTCCTGTCTGCGGAGGATACTAAGGTATATGACGTGTAACAGAGGATAATTTAAGATATAGGACGTGTAGCAGGGTCTGCAGCTTCCACATGGAAGGCGAAATCTCTGTGTTTGTCAATGCTTCTTTGATAGCCATACAGTGCATACGTACATGTAGGTAGAAGAGTCGCATTACAGTACGCATGCATGGTACAGCTGCATACACTGTTAATGGTTTTGGACAGACCGAGATACTCTAGCGTCAATGGTCCGGATCAGGGGCCAGGTTGCTGAAACTATTAAGCTTCATGGAGGAGCATTTGATGATCCGGAAAGTCGTATTTTCCTCCACGGAGGTTTAGCGATTTCGTTACGTATTCCGTAGCTTCAGGAATATTGCCCTTGGACCATTGAGGGTAGAGCATCTAGGCCCAGGTTATAGATACCTTCCCACAATAATGTGTACAGCTGCATATATACTTTCATGTGTATACATGTTAACGTAGGAATAATTATGTGTATAAATGCATACAATTTGTAGGTTTTCAATGCATTGGGAGTCCTGCAAGTTTCGCTGATCCGAACGGTAGCCATCAGCAGATCTAGAGAGTGTCAAACACACCTTTACTTGACAGCTAGGATGGCCATTCTCTTCGTATTCTTCTCATATAAACTAAATTTTAATTGATTCGGGCTGGAAATCTTGGCTAGATTTACCAGAGCTTGTGTATCAAGATCATAAGGGACCTTGTTGGGATGTATTCTGAGGCAGTTCCGTTGCCTTGTTTGTTTTATATTAACCCTCTTTCTAGCTGGATTTGGTAGATGTCAAAGGGTTAGTAATAGTCATTAACACGTCAAACTATATGTATATTAGATTTGATTCAACCAAATATTTACGTTTCTCCTGATAAATGAATACGGACATAAAGCGTTGTCCATTGCAGTGTTTCCTGTGGAATATTGAGCATCAGCAGACAGTAAAGGTCATCAACTACCACAGTAACTCGATATTTTCCATAGCCTGGAACATGGAAGGGTCTACGTTTGCCACGACCTCTAAAGACAGGAATATCCGAGTCACAGACCCGAGATCATCAGAGGTGGCGGTGGTAAATACGTCTTGGCATTATTCGGTGATTGTACACCTCAACGATGTATTCATTAATTTAACAGCATTGAAATCTTTGCATTATTTTCATGAAAGCTCTCGTATATACAGTCTACGAAACAACTACCCTCTCGTAGCGTTTCTCGAAGCTTTCATATCCACTATGGACCATAGCGCTCTCATAATTGCCTGATCGCCATGTATAATATCGCTACAAAATCGCTATATAGTGTCTCTTAGTAGATCCAAGAGGTTTGTGAAACGCTACCAAGACCACTTGCGAGTACATGAAGAATATGGGGCGCATGGTAGCGCAATGGTAGAACGTTTGGCATCAATGTTCGCGAAAGTTACCTTTCTGACGCGATGCGCTATCTGTACTGTGGCAATGCAGTTATAACCATTAGTCTTTCAGTACCAGCCGTTGCTCGTAGGTTTACTGTAACATTCAACGCTACGGATGTTGTGGGTTTCCTCCTTCCCTCAATATGTTATAGCCCTATGTTATTAAACTCATCAGACTATACAAAAGCAGGATTATGTTTGATGTAAATTGTATAAGTATACACTATATGTTCAAAGCTTATTCATGTAAAAATTGTATTTGTTTAATTGTTTTCTAATTATATTACATGATGTGATTTTTTTTTGTTTATGAGAATAAACAGTTCTGTTCGTTTCCTAAATGACAAGCAGTGATATAAGCGAAAGCTTTAAACTCCAATTTATAAATATAATAAACGGCAGAAATAACTAACAGAAGTACCCACAGGACATACATATGTGAACCATAAATGTGAGATGCGCTGTATAATAAATAATGATGATTATTTAACAGATGTCTGACATTAGCAGTAGATCCAAGGTGGTATTCACAGAAGATGCTCATCACCTTCTCACTGTCGGGTTCTCTTCTCAGAATGGCAGTCACATGGCATTATGGGATATCGTGAGTGCAACTATTTGTGGCTTCTCCAGCACGTATGCACTTGTTTAACCCTCCCCCTGCTGGATTAGGCGCAGGCACTGATATTTAGGGCATATCCGGTTGCCTCCAGCATGGAAAAGGTTAAGGTAGTGGTTTCGTGGGAATCATTCATGGGTTTAGGTAGATTCTGGAATTGGCATCTTGGGAGATTATTTAAATCATCAGAGTAATTTCAGAGTTGGAACAACTACGAGAAAAGCAAACTCCATCTATCATTACAGATGATCTCCTAACATACATTATGAATACAAATTAATGGTTTATTGTCAGCTGCCAGATGTAAAGCAATGCATCCCAATCTTCGTTTTTACTTTTAGCAATGCTTCTTCAATATGTATTAATCTACGAATAAAACTTCTATGCTAGGTTTCCTGTAATCAGTATAGGTCTATTGTCATGAATGTGAATGACTAGATCTAGAACATGTATATCTTGCATTGATTGCCTAGCTCATGATTGTGCGGACAGTGATGTACTGTAGTATATATCTAATACGACCTGCTTTTTTTTGGTTTCAGCGGAACATGAATAAACCTCAGACCGTGCTGCACCTAAACTATGGTGAATCCACAATCCATGCATACTATGATTACGACCTGAAGATCGTATTCTTAGGAAGAAAGGTATAATTTTTATTTTTTCTCTCTCTGTCTACAGATCAGCATTACTGTAAATCCAACATAGGGGGCTTTAATGGGTAATATTAATCTATAGCTTCAGTTTGATTAGGCATTGTGTGTGTGCCAAAGGTCAATTCAATGTTTATGACTTACAGCTGCACATAACTCAGCGTCTATTTCAGCAATGTCTTTATTATTCGATTATGCATGGAACGTCATCTCCCGCCCAGGAAATAGTAGAACTCCGAGCTACGCATGACTACGTTTACTAGTCAGATCACGTGGTCTAGGCAAGATGGAGGAACATAGGGCACCAATCTGTTTGGTTACACACAGACACACTTACACTATAGCTGGCTTGATGCCCATTCCAACCTCAGAGTGCATCTTTTGCCCAAAGGATTCTCTATCATTAGAATGCTGAATTGCTGATGACCAGCGTGTAATAGCATCGTCCATATCGTGGATAGCAGAAGCGTTATGCCAATTTATGGAGACGAAGCAACTGTTTCCAATACAAACGGAATGTGCGTAGTGAATGATAGTTGAGCATGCATACCACATGTACATAATAGAAAAATAATTAATAAAGTCTTATATCATACAAATGTAGTAATGGACATTGTACTTTCAACACGGCGTAATATTTGAATAATATTCTACAGGGTGGTTGTGACATACCATGTTACGAGGTCTCCAATGATTCCAAAGGTCTGCGTTATTTGGCAGCATACAACTCGTCAGTCCCTCAAAAAGTCATTGGTGAGTACCCAAAGATTCTATGACCCTTTTACTAGACAACGTATTTCAATTTCTATTTCCTTATTTGACATCTGCAGGAACATTATCCCAAAATGCAAATGTCTTCAAAATGATACAAATTGCCAATTTCAGGCCGAATGCCGAAACTGGGGTGTGATATCGATAAACGTGAAATTGCCAGATTCTACAAAATCTATGAAAAACAGGACTACCTTGAACCTATATCTATCATTGTACCACAGCAGGTAAGATGAGTTGATACTATGTAAATGGCTTATACACTTCTGTAATTTTTATTTTATTTCCTGGCCGACTCAGTTGCAAAATGTACTTAGATAATGCCACATACATCTAGTTTTCATTTGGCAACCAAATAAATCAATTATAATGAGTGTATTTGAGGTATATACAAGCTATATTACTTCTTTCACTGACGGCTATCATCCATCGGAATTTATCGGACAGCCGCTGGGCAGTTCATAGAACATCCTGGATATTTCGGAGAATACAACAAAATACAATAGTTATCATTGTAGTCTGTGGATTGTGATACATACTTTGCGACCGATAGTCGACCAACTTATTCAAATTATGCGTGATCTCCACCTTTGTCAATACATGTCCGTGAATATTTCAGCATGACAATTTCGACAAAGACTTGTTTCCGCCAACAGCAACAGGCATACCATCTCTCTCCGCCGACCAATGGTTCCGTGGACAAAACGGATGGCCAATATGTGTGCCTCTAGAGGTAGAAATGTATTGTTGTTTAAATTATTATTATCATTATTATCATTATTATTATTATTATTATTATTACATCTTGATTGCTTTAATGTAATTCTTCTACTGTAATAGTGTGATTGATTTGTCTTCATTGTTTAGCAATTTCCTTTGAAAAGAATGTCCCAAGATTTCATTATCTCTTACAAACCATGTGGAATTATGTTTTCTTCTTATTTTATGAATACATTTATGGTGGAATACTTGATACATGTATGTGCTTGAGTGATACTATTTTAACCATCGTTGATATATTCCAGAAAATCTATCAACAGAAATCTGAAGACAGGCTGTTGGCAGGAGATAGGCCATCAGAGTATAAGCCTGAAAACACCCCAGAATGTCCTAAATCTGGTGAAGTTTCCAGAGCTGATGGGGGCGACAGTTCTCGGCCAGGTACAACTCACAGCAGTTATCTCCCTGCGTAAAAATAACTCATATTTACATTAATTTAAATTCTATTATATAGGTCATTATTTTCGAGAGTTTTTATAACACTCTTAGTTGAAGTTTAATAGGCGGACATGCCCATGCCACTACTTTCAATTCCTTTATATATTGGTGGCCCTGCTAACGTTTCATTATTATTTCGTCAAATCCCTAATGTTAAGTATTTTAAGTTACAAAGATTAACATCCTATACTATGTCAATTTTGCTTTCCTCTTATAATATTTGAAAGCATAGATAATAAATTACATTGCACGCGTTACCAGCTGACTAATTACCCATTTGGTCGACTTAAAGACTTGTTACTGTAATGTAATGGTTCTCCACTTGAAAATATATCAATGTTCAAAATCATGATTTGCAGATAAATTATCAAAATCGGAAGGTGATGCTAACGCAAATCAAAGTGTGCAATACTTCAAAATGCGAATTTCTAAGAACTACCTTGAGCCTATATCCCTGATTACACCATGGAAGGTAGGAACACTCCCCATACAAAACCTTTATACGATTTAATATTAGATTTATCCTGTACCTAAAGTATGGTCACGGTACATACTATAGTCGTATACCTTTGGATTAAGTAACTAATAAGTTAAATACTTATTAAACAACTGTTAATGCCAACAATACTGGATACAAGTGGTTAATATTTCATTATCCTTACTAGCTTTTGAATTCCTGCCAGACATGTGGTGTGGCCCCGCCGAGATTATGAAACTTGTTTGGTTTGTTCAACACAGATTTTACACTCAAGTGTAAAATCTGTGTTGAACATGGAAACACAATCGAAACAAGTTTCATAATCTCGATATATATATTATTTCGTAACCTCAGGATTTGAAAGAAAACAATCTAATCTTTGAACGTTTCAGTATTATGAATCTGTCGGGGAAGACGCATTTGGCCCAATTGCGTCGTCTGGTTCATCACTCACCAATGACAAGCAGACCAGTGGACATAGCATAGAGCTAAGACATGCATCTACACAGGTAACAATCAATGCTTAGCACACTTAATTTAGGGCCAATAGCCTTCATATACATTTTTAATAAGAATAAAGTCCAATGTCTACAGGATCCAGGTACTCTTCAAGAACCTGCAGACGCGGAAGCAAAATGCCACCATATTCCTCAAGGAGAGTTCTTTAATCTGGTAGAACGCTTCTCTACTAAATATCTACAGACCCTTGATTTATTTTGTTGAGTACAAGTTGCAACTCTCAATATTTGTTTAGTGTTTTGAAAACTGAAGCACACATATAATTTTATTTCTCACACGAATGCTGTTTACAGTGTCAAGCTGCACCCCAATATCAACAAGCATACGTTCATACATGGGAACCCTGTAAACCTACAGATAATAAAACAGCGTAACAAGTTCAGTAACAATTTCGTAATTGGTAGAACGTTTTACTACAGAGCGAAAAGCCCCAGGTTCAAATCCCGTACCGGGAGCCCGGCATCGATACTTGCGAAAGTTACCTTTCTGGCGCGATAATGATAGGATGCGCTGTCTGTACCGTGCCAATGCAAACTCTATTGGTCTGTTAGTACTGGCCGGTGCTCGCAGGTTTACTGCATCATTTAACGCTATGGATGTGGCATGTTTCCTCCTTCCATAACTGACAAGCAGTAATTTAAGTGAAAGAATCTTGAATGCGGCTCTTTAAATACCAATTAACAATAGCAAACAAAAGAAACAAGTTTGTATTATATGGCTTTCTAATAATGATTGTCACCCGTAAATCATTGTCTAATACCACTCGAACTAAGATTATATTAGGTATATTGGTGATAGAGTTGTTTAAGTGGTGAAAATACTAAGTCTTGTGTAATTAAATTACTATGTGTAGCGCACTGCTGCCATAATGGGTAATGCGTATTTTCAAAATACCAATTCTTACCATATTAAGCACCATTGTAAAATCCAGCAAAAAATGGTTACTTTTATCAAATTAGCATCTACCGATAGCATGGTTTGCAATGTCAGAAAGAAAGAAAAAAACTTGATTTGTTTACGAAATTGATATACTTTGAAGAAAATGGTCGTATAACTAATAGCCAATAGTTTACGGGTGACAACCATTGCTTTTCACGTGATGGATTAATTACATTTAACAAGTTGTTATTTAACAGACCATACTTGAAACGGAGGCTGAGGGGTTGGTGAAAGGAAGCACGCCTGGGAAACACGTGCCTGAAGAAGCATGCTCTTTGCTCACGCCTACATCTGATGAAGTTTCTATAGCTTCTACAGCTCCATCAGTCCCCAGTCAGACAGGTACAGCTGCTGTGGTCATTGTACACAGATTTAAATGGTACTATTTGCAGAGAGAAAGTCATACTGGGTCTCATAGTGCAGTAGAGTTTCTTGAATGTAAAAATGTGTGTTTTCCCCCCCAAAATATATGTATACAAGAGTCCTGTGACAAGATTCTCAACCTACGAATCACTAGAAGCCATCAAACATGGACATTTGACCTGTTTATTTGCTGTATACTCTCGCAAAGAGAAGTATCTGAATTCGATCGAGCTACTAAAAGTAATTCAAATTAATCGAATTTGTTGTATCCTCCATTGTAGATGTTTTGGTGGTTGCAATTTATATCTCAATATGGCCATTTTGAAATTCTGCCCTGTAACTTTGTATGATATGTCCCAAGATTATTCAACAATCTCATCAATGAGCCATTTTAATGTACATGTGTGTAAGGCCTGTATGTTGCCATTTATTAAAATACCAGAATCAATATACAAAACCATGTTGTGTGCATTTCAGCAACGTTGGGGAGTGATCGCAACCAAGATGAAATTGTGAGACTGTACAAGAAACATAACTACGGTGCTGTGAAGGTAGTAGTAGAGCTGGTTGCAGTACTTTATTGCAGGTTTACCGCAACATTCAGCGCTACGATTGTTGAGAGTTTCATCCTGCCCTAAACTGACAAGCTGTGATATATTGTAAATGAAAGAATATTGAAAGTGGCTCTAAACCCAATTAAACATTTTATATATATTATATGTATTATATGTATTATTATGACATACCGGTAAAATACATATATATATACTCATGTCCGTAAACCTCAGTAGGTGGTGGTCAGCGCATTGCAACGTTAATTGGAAGTAACATTTGCTTGATGGGAAAACTGTATTTTTCACTGTGCGGCACCACCGTCATTTAGAAGACGGATACGGACGATTAAGATATCGAAATATCCCACGGGTATATTAACTCTCTCCATGCTGGAGGCACCTAGAGATGCCCTAAAATGCAGTGACTGTTTGTAATCCAGCAAGGAGAGGGTTAAGCCACATTGAAATAGCATCCTAGCCTGAGCAATTCACTACAATTCTACTGTATTTCAGAGATCGGCAGCTGAGCAGCTTTCAGGAGAGGAACTCCCTTCAGAAAGTCTTCCTGAGAACATTCCCAGCTGGCATACAGCTGCTGCAGCTTCTACAACAGATGCAGCTGTGGTCAAGCAGGTTCAGTCAGGTACAGCTTCAAAAGTGGTATACATACTAAAGATAGTATTAATATTATTATTGTTTTACGTCGCAGCGGGAATATTTCACCCATAGGCGACGACAAATATAGTATTAATACTATTAAATATCCTGCTGCTTAAGTAACAAGATCATGTCATGCAGATTCTAGATGAGTCTCGGGTATAATCTGCAGTTCTAACAGAGTATCAAGTCTTGTCCATTAATTACATGGTTAACCCTCTCCCTGCTGGATTACGCACAGCTACAACTCTTTATGACATCTGCGGTTGCCTTCAGCATGGAGAGGGTTAATGACGAATAATTAATTAATGGTGTCTACCTTGTATAATTGTGTATACATAGTTCTGAATATTCCTACCTCCATTATAATGCTATTGTTATAGACACAACAATGCTACCCAATAAGAATAAAAAAGGGAGGAAGATGAAAAACATCAAAAACGTAAGTTATAATGTAAATATTTTACCAACCTTGAAATTTGATCTTGCAATTTGTATGTGAACATAAGCATCCTTAAATTCAAACTTACTGTGTTCCTATTTTCATAATTTAAATTATCTCCTGTCTATTGATATTGTTACAACGTGTATTAGTGATGCTTTAGAATGTATTGCGTCTGGTGATTCTATCTAATATAATACGGGAATAGTCGTTAGTCAATACATAGCATTGCTAATTTGGCTTCCGATAGACCATGTATTGTAGGTGTTAACTGGGCACTACTGTACCTGTGTAACCGTAACCATATTGACTACACCATTGCTAAGGTTGGAGATATGGCTACCTTACAGTAACGCCGTTTTTTACTATAGCTTTACGAGTCAGTGGCTGATGTTAAATTAACCATCTTCCTGCTGGATTAGCCACGGTGACAGCTTTTAGTGCCTATATATCCAGTTGACAAAAGCATGGAGAGTTAAAACTCTTGTCAACGAGTCAATTCTCAAAGTTGGCATGCATAACTGCACTAACTCCTGCATATGAAATAATTTGACACGAAGCCTTCATTTACTTAAACCGACAAGAACAGCACTCTCATTAAAACAATGGCTCAGGTTTCGCTCATTATAATGCATATTTGAACAGTCAAGGAAGTGGCTTATATCGCTAGCTGCGATCAACTTTCCAAATATCTGAATAGTGAATACCTTCAACGTTATCAGGGGCGGGTGATAGTGCAGTGATAGAACTTTGGACTTCCGAGCCAAAGGTTCCAGGTTCAAATCCCGCCCTGTGAGCCTGGCATCAATCTCTGACGCGATATTGATAGGATACGCTGCTGTAGAGTGGCAATGCAGTCATCATCCTTGGTCTTGTCAGTACCAGCCGGTGCTCGCAGGTTTACTGCAACATTCA